>JAJPUD010004980.1:135155-175856 GCA_023553655.1 Myrmecobius fasciatus | reverse complement strand
TTATGGAATATTATTGTTCTGTAAGAAATGACCAGCAAGACGATTTCAGAGAGGCTTGGAGAGACTTGCATGAACTGATGCTGAGTGAAGTGAGCAGAACCAGGAGATCATTATTCATGGCAACAACAATGCTATATGACGATCAGTTCTGATGGACATGGCTCTCTTCAACAATGAAATGTTTCAAACCACCTCCAATTGTTCACTGAAGAAAGCCGTATACACCCAGAGAGAGGGATGTGAAATGTGGACCACAACATAACATTCTCATACTCCTTGATTGATGTTTGCTTACATTGTTTCCTTTATCTGATATATCTTTTGTGTAGATAATATTTTTCTTGCACAACAATGATAAGTTTGGAAATATATATACATATATTCGATTTGCCAATATTTTAACATAATTAACATGTAGTGGATATCCTGCCATCTAGGGGAGGGGTGGGGAGTTGGGGGGAAGAATTTGTAACAGAAAGTTATGTAAGGGTTAATGTTGAAGAATTACCCACACATATGTTATGCAAATAAAATTAAAAAAAAAAAGAAAGAAAGGATGAATCTGAAGAATCCAGGAAAGCACTAGAAGACTTTTTTGAACTGATGTAGTGAAGTAAAAAGGAGGAAATCAATATGTTAAAAGAATAATAACAAATACAGCAAGAAATAATATTGTATAATTATAATGGCCAAGTCCAAAGAAGAAGTGAGGAAATATGCCTCTTTTTTCCCTTTGTCTTTATAAAATATGGGGCTACAAGAAGGGAACATCATCTGTACTATTAGTACCAGTTGACATGTTGGTCAATTGTTACATTGTTTTGTTGTTGTTTTTTCTTTCTGATTTAAACTTTGTTACAGGGGATGGGTTAAAAATAGAAGATGTAGCAATGGATTTGAAATGAAGGTGTTATAAAACAAAATATGTAATATTAAAAAAAAACCTAGTAGGAGCAGTTAGGTGGTACACTGGATAAAGCACTGACCCTGCAGTCAGGAGGATCTGAGTTCAAATGCAAACCCAGACACCTGACACTTACTAGCTGTGTGACTAGGCAAGTCACTTAACTACAAATGCTTCGAAAAATGAAGAAAGAAAAACTCAAATGACAAAAAAGAGAAAAAAGAAATAGTAGCTTGGTAGCTATAAAAAAAAGTATAGACTAATGGCCTGGAGAGATGGGTTACACCTTCCCTCATATTCCACAAGTATTCCTTTTTAATTTTTTTCAATTGCAAAAGAACTCATTTCTCTTTCTCCTAATTCCCCACACACACTGGAAAACAAAATAAGACCTTTGTAATAAAAATGCATCTTCAATCAAATAAATTCCCACATTGACCCCTTTACCAAAACAATGTCTTCCACATCCTGTATTCATCATTTCTCTGCCAGGAGATAGGTCTAAGGCTTCATGACTGGCCAACTGGGATCATGGTGGGTCATTGCATTAATCAGAATTGTAAAGTGGTTCAAAGTTGTTATTACATTGTTATTATTATATACATTGTTCTGCTGGTTCTATTCACTGCACCCTGCATCAGTTCATGCAGTTGTTTCCAGGTTTCTCTGAAACCGTCCCCTTCATCATTTTATAGAGCATGTTAGTATTTAGTAACATTCATACATTATCACTTGTTCAGCCACTCCCCAACTGATGGGAACCTGCCAAGATGGCCCCGTAAAAAGGCTGGTAAATGCATAAAACTACCTGCTATTTGTACAAGGTAGTTTTTTTTTCCCTTCTTTCTTAGTACAAACATTTTGTGAGTGGCTTCCTCCAGGTTGGCCACTGGAGTCAGTTTTGTAAAACAAATATGTTAAAGAGGTCTGGGTTTTAAATAAGAAAAAATGGGTTCAAGTCCTAGCTCATCCATTTACCATCTCCTTTACTTTGGACAAATTATTTAAACTTGCTTGGCTTTAGTTCTCTCAAAAAATGAGATAATTGGAATAATTGACTTCTACAATTCCTTTTAAAACTTAATCTATAGTCCTAGATTCTTTATGTGTGGTGGTCCTTGTGGAACTCAAGAAAACAATATTTATTCAGTTTTTGGTCTCCCTAATACATGGGCTACAACCCATTGAGATGAAGCCCCTATGATTCCTCTGGTAGAAGCTGTCAAACATGATGTGACCTAATGGAAAGGGCATTGAAGTAGGGGTCAGCAGTTAGTCTCAACTGTGCTAATGATTTGCTGGGTGACCTTGTCCACCTCATTCTTCCCCTCTGTACCTTAGTTTACTCTTCTGCTTAATCAAAGGACTGGACTTACAGACCCCTAAGTTCTAGCATTCCTGCTGACATTCTAGCATTCCAGTACATCCTGGAATTCCTCCAATACCTTACCCGCCTCTTTCCTCTAGCCCCACAGCTATGTGCCCAGAGACACCCTACCGCCCATTGGCAAGGCAGCCTGTAATTAGCCCGCCACAGCTCATTCTACCCAAACAAAAGCCCTCATTACAGAGGTACTGGTTATTAGAGGAAAACATCTCTCCTCCCTAATAGCTGGGGGGTTGAAAACAGTCTGGAGCTACAATGCAAGGCTGGCACAGAGAAGGGGATTTGAGAAGGGCCAGGATTCCGAGATGGAGAAACTCTTCCAAACTGGAGAGTACAAAGCCATTGATAGAACTCTAGAGAGAAATCCTCTTTGGCAGAATGTGACCTATTAAGGGCCGGGTAATCTCCATCCAAAGGCCCCCTGAGTGCCTTTGAAGGATACTTTTCTTCTACCATCACCCAGAAAATTCAGAGTTCTCTATAAAAGCTCCTGAAGCACTCAGGACTTATATTGGGAAGTTGGGAAGTGCTTCCCATCACTCCTCTGTGTTGGGAAGACCACTGAATGGAAACAAGAGATATACCACTAACTTCTTTTGTGATCTTGGCAAGTAGAGCAAGAATTGGAGTCAAGGAGTAGGTTCAAATTCAGATTTTACCTCTTAACCTCAGTTAAGCCATTTTATCTGTTAAAGACTCAGTTTCTTCACATATAAAATGAGTCCAGCATGGGATTCAATGTCTTCTAAGGTTCCTTGCAGCTCTAAACTTATGGTCTTATCATGTTCTCTCTTTCTCAGTTTTCTCACCTGTATAAATGAATGAATTAAACTGAGTGACTTCAAATGTGCTTTCCAACTCTACATCTAGAATCCTATCATGTCCACTGTGCCTCAGTTTCCTCATGTGTAAAATGAAGGGGTTAAATGAGGTGATTCCCAAGGTCTCTTCTATCTCTAGATATGATGATCCAAAGATTTGTATTTTTCATAGCCTTAAATTCCTGGTACTTAAAAAGAAATTTAATAACTCTGATTTCCTTTTCCTCACAAATTCGTTATAATAATTAAATGGCAACATCTGTTTTAAAGGGCTATGAAAAATACAAATTGAAAAGCATATACAGAAGGGAGGAGGAGGAGAACAAGGAAAGGAGGAAGAGGATGCACAATGACTTATCCTTTTACTGTTCCCATCCTTCCTCCTCCATGGTGGCAAATCACAAAGCACATGCTCAGGGTGGGATGTTTATTGTCACTTCATGGATTCAGGATTTATGTGATTAGCTCTTTGGAGACATTTTATTTACTGTAACCAGAAGGAATATGATGCCCTGAAATAAGGTCTCTTGAGCAGCTATTTGCCATAGAGACCCCATATCATGGAATTTTAGAAATCAGTGATAAGTGGTTTCTTCAAGTTTACACAGCATGTTAATAACAAAATAGGGGTCCCAATCCAGTGCTAATGTTCTCATTCTATTTTTGGAGGGTGGGGATCAGACCTATGACTTTATTAGAGGAAAAAAGCTCTTGGTAATAGAGTCCCTCCTCTAAAGCAAATGGACACCTGCTCCTGCTCCTCAATGTGTACCTTACAGAGTTGATTGGAATATAGAGTTAAGTGAAAATAGCACATGGTCATTCAAAGAATATGTTGTGAATACTGGTCTTGGACCAGACCTTCCTGATTTTAAGTCTCTATCAACTATGCCAAATTACCTCTCCCCTACTATATTTTTTTAAATAAGTTTTCAATCAACTAAATAAGCACTTATAAAGCTACTGAGTAAGTGAACCTAAATTTGGTTAGAAACCCGTTACCTTTGAATCAGTGTTGAAAATGAATGAGATATTCATGGCTCATTCAATTGTTAGCAAAAGGAGGTTTACTTAGCTGGAGCATAGAAAGGATATTCAGCAAGGGCATAGCTTGTTTTGACTAGAGCTCTGATTCTGTATGGAAACAAGTTTGGTCAGCAGAACAAGGTATAATGACTCATATGAGTGTTAGAACATGTCTAGGTGAACCTTTGTATGCCTATAGGTGATCCACATCAATATGGCCAGTGGCAAAAAATGAATCTGAGTCAAGGGAGGCACAGCCTTATCCTATAGATCAATCAAGATCTGGAGTCAGCTTTGTCTCTTTTCATTTAAAAAAAACTAGCCTAATCTCTCTCTGTCTCTTCCTATGTGTGTCTCTAAATCTCTGTCTCTGTGTATCTATCTCTGTGTATGTGTGTCTCTCTCTGTATCTCTCCTTCAATCTCTTTGTTTCTGTCTCTATAAATCTTTCTGTGTCTCTCTCCCTCTGGCTCTATTGTGTCTCTTTGTCTCTGTCTCTGATCCTGTCTCTAATTCTATCTCTCCCTCTGTTTCTGTGTGTCTTCTGTCTCTCTGTCTCTGTGTGTCTCTGTCTCTGTGTGTTTCTCTCTCTCTCCTTCTGTCTCTTTGTTTTTGTCTCTGTATCTCTCTCTTTTTTCTCTGTCTCTCTCTGTCTCTTTCCCTCTGCCTCTCTCTACTGTGCCTTTCTGTCTCTATCTCTGATTTTGTCTCTGTCTCTGCCTTTCTCTGTGTCTCTTTGCATTTCTCTATGTCTTTGTCTGTATCTATCTCTCTGGCAAAAATGAAAAGCAGTTTCAGCCCTCAAGAAATTTGTATTCTACTTAGGTATACGTGCATAAAAATGGGGTTGGGGGAATAAAAACCAATTTGAAACAAAAGAAAAAATTAGCAACAAAGTAATAAGGAATGACCTCCTGCTGAAGATGGTATGGACACTGAATAGAATTCCAGGGAAAGTATCAGTATAAGATCAATGCTAATAGGTGACATAAATATACTTCTTCTAAGTGTGCAAAGTACTTTGCATCCTCTATTTTTATTGATTCTTTTAACAATCCGATTAGGTAGATACTACTAGTATTATAACTGTTCCACCTTTATTTACTGAATACACACAGGCTCAGAAACCATGGGCACATAAGAACATAGATTAAAAACTAGGAAAAATCTTAGAAGTCATCAAGTCTAAACCTATTACTTTACAGAAGTGAGATAACTTACTCAGGGTCACCCAACTAGTGAGTGTTAAAAGTGGGATTTAAATCCCAGGCCTTCCTGAATTTCAAGTGCATCTCTTGATTCATGATACTATGCTGATTCCCCCATGACCAGAGTTTTTTTTAATTCATAGTTTTCAGTCATAATGTTAGCCTAGATCACCCAAAACCAACCCAGTGTTGTTGCCATTAAAAATGCTTCTTCCTTGTATGGAGAAATTCATAATTTCAAGAGCACTTCCTCAAGTAATGCAGTGTTCAAATCTGCTACAACTCTTAATTCTTTGTAATTTTTTTTTTTTTTTTTTTTGCTGAAGCAATTGGGGTTAAGTGACTTGCCCAGGGTCACACAGCTAGGAAGTGTCTGAGACCAGATTTGAAGTCAGAGGTCCTCCTGACTTCAGGGCTGGTGCTTTATCCTCTGTGCCACCTAGCTGCCCCCAATTCTTTGTAATTCTTACCCACATTTTTAAATAATTCTCTAAAAAAGATCTATTAAACATTTTTTCTCTCCTCCTCCTTCCTACTCTTCCTTCTCCTTTTCTTCTTTTCTTTGAAAATCATAGTCTTCCTTTGTTTGTGGAAATCACAACTTTATGAAACATATATAGCAAACTGATTTTATTACAGAGAAATGAACATGCATGTGGAGCCCTATGTAAGTGCAAAGACTTCAAATCCAAACAGAAGCTTGCTTAACTATGAGATTACAACAAATAAAGCAATTCCCTTTTGAATGACATTTGTTATGACAGAAGGAAAAGAGTAGTAGGGATGGGGAAAAGATAATTCCCTCCCAAAGGGGAGGAGAAATAATTAATAAGTAAGATGGCAAAAGCAACATTCTTTTTCTCTGGGAACTACCAGACCATAAAGATATAATGGTCCACTTAACTACAAGGGTCCCAACTACATAGTTTCTCAGTCCAATGCAGACAAACTGATGCTTGTCTTGGCTCCCAAGGGCATACAGGGAATCCAGCTTGAGCTGCAAATAACAAATTTTGTGACCTCAGGAAGATGAGAATTTGTCCTTGACATGTTTAGGTACTCTTGCATATTCTGGAAATATGACAATTCAAAAGAAAAAAAAAACAAATTCAGAGGATCCCTTAAAAGTGGCCTTGCAGTTCTCATGGGGGAAGGCTGATGGGCTTTTCGAGTACAAAGTAAAGATGGGCTTTTCACAGCAGTGTCTTACACAAGATAATTTTAAATCATGCACAATTTTTCAAATGTAATCCAGTCAGAGTGTAACTTGTCATTAAAACAGTTAAGCAGAGCCTTTGTTAATCATAATTGCTATATTTAAATAGAAGATACAGAATCCAGATCAAGATTTCAAGTAACATAGACAGATACAAGAAGATACCTTACTACTGTTTCATTGTTTCCAATCACTCATTTTACCCCATTTTCTGCAGGATGGAATAAATCAAATACTTTAAAACTTCTTATGCTTAGTTTATATTTCTCAGTTCTTACCCATGGCTCAAGGATCACAAAGTCTCTTGAGGTATCAAAACTCTTCTTTCATCTGCCCTTGATTTTTTCCCCTGATTTTTCATCTAAATTTGTACTTCAGATATTTCAAGGGAAAATTCTAATTTGTCCTTACAACATCCCTGCTTCCTCTATCTACTCATGGTCTACCAAAATCATTGGGCTCACTGCTGATGATCCTCATAAAAGTCTTGAGATGATCTTTTCCCATTCAGCTATTTCTTTGTGTGACTTTCCATTTGAAAAGATGGAAAGTCTTTTATCTCTCCCTCTCCATCAGCTTCTTTCTGTGTATAATAATGATAGCAGCAGTTACTCCTTTCATTGGATTTCTCCCCTTGCCCCAAGTCTAAGAAATGCCAGAATCTTTGGCAGGCCCTATCCTAACAGAAATGCTTCGAGTACAAGCTTAGCAATGGACTATTACCACCACTGCTCGAGAACCAACCTAGAATTGCCAAGAGGCTGATTTCCAAAATGTTAGCCACCAGATAATAATGATTTTTTCCTAGTCACAGTAATCCCTAAAAGTTGTTTAATAAGGCATGGACAAGCTGTGCTGTTCCAATCCCTGTTACTAGAAGAAGTATCAACATCAACAAAATCATAGATATTTTAAAGTACAAAATAAATCAATGTGATTAACTGCTATCTTATTGAAATAAATGTTCCTTTGAAGGATTCAGGCTATAGCCCCTCAATCTCTTCTTCTGTGCATCTTATTCTACAGCATTGTCAGGAAAATTTTTCAGATGAGGGAGTCACTCAGTGCTCCAGATCCTTTCTTTCCTATGGGTCTCTTACTATTATAGGGTACTGATGAATAACAAGGATTGTAATCTCATTTATTTCTTACTGTTCTCACTTGACAAAAAAGTCCAAGTCTAAGTTTTGGCAGAATATCTGGAAAGGCAAAAATTGGAGAATGCCCTCAAGCAGGATTCCTGAGCTTTGAAGAGCTAGGGGTGACCAATTTATGTGATTAACATTTTAAGATGGTTTTGTTTTATTCCTTTTGTTTGTATGATATGACAGAAAAACTGAATAAAGTAAAATCATGCTTTTATAATTATTCCAGAATGACTCATACTTCTCTCTCTACCCATAGCCTGGTCCTTCAGATCCCATCCTGAAGTTATGCTTTCCTTATTGATGAGGATTGACTATATCCAATCAGCCTTTGATCCACATCCTCTCTATCTTTAGATCATCTTTCCACATCTTGCTTTGGGAATAGTAACCAAATCAATCCTACCATTCCTGGAAAGTTAGTATCAGTCAATTGTCTTATGACTTTTCTTCTGTCCCTATTCATTTCCCAGACAAAAATGTAAGCACCCCAGGGCCAAGGATTTCTCTTTTTTGTTTGTTTTTTTTTTCATTCAAATATTACACTTTCATATAGTAAGTGCTTAATAGATGCTTTTTTTCATTTATACATCACACTTGACATATAGTCAGTAGCTAATAAATGCTATTTTAATTCATTAATTCACAGTATGCTAACACATTTGAATAAAATACAACACAAAGGGAAAAGAGTGTAGTCTTCTTAATGGAAGTTACCAAGTGAAGTCTAATTGTATAAAGCTATACAAATCATATCTTTAGATTAATAAAATGAGCACTCCATCACAAAAGGGGCAGAACTAAGACACAAAGGTAACCACCTCTCTGAGAATCCTAAAGAACTTTCTTCCCCTTTCCCACCCCAGTGTCTAACTGGTGTTAGATAATAATAGCCATTATTAGGAGTATGGGATTGTCCATGACTGATCCTTATTTTGAATGGGATCATGCAAGAAGTCAGCAGTCCTTATGGAAGTTTCATCATCTTTCAAGAAATCTTATATGAACTTGGGAGACATCTTTTTAGAGGAGAGATTTTTGAGATTTCATAAAAAACATAGCTCATATTTCCGTAGTGTTTTAAGGTCCACCAACAGTACTGTGACGTATGTAGTACTAGCTCTATTTTGCTTATAAATAAACTAAGACCCAAATTTATGTAGTGAGTGCATAGCTAGACAAAGACCCAAGCAAGTCTAAGTTCCTGATTCTCACTCTAGGAAGTTTTTCACTCTACAATCCTGAATCTCACTAACTTAATACACACTCCTGAGTTTTGTTGTGGGACTGCCCAACAGTAGGGAATGAAATTGCATGATTTCTCAAAGTTGTTTACATGCTCCCTTTATTTGATATACCTTTGGCAGAGTCAGATAGTTTAAGAGAAATGGAAGGAAATATTGAAAAGATCCTGTAAGGATCAACTCTCAGAAGAACAATAAGTCAGGGTTATACCTTTTAATTGGAAGCATCTTTGAGTGAGACAAGGCAGGGAAATGGCAAATTATCCTCCAAGTCTCTAGTCCAAATTTCTTAGGACCCACCATGACACATCATGGACTCTGTAACTGAGACAGTTTGTATTCTGAAAGCCCATTTGATGTCTTCTTTTAGCAACAAGTTGGTACAAGATGTAGAGAAGGGATTCTTAGCCTGTTTTTTTAAAAAAAGATATATTTTAATAATTGTTTTTGTAATTGTAATTGTAATTGGTTTTCTTTGTAATCTATGTGTTTTACTTTATGCATTTAAAAACATGATTCTGAAAAGATGTCTATAAGCTTTGCCAGACTTCCAAAGAACATTATAATACAAAAAGGTCAAAAAACTCTGATATATCTAGTCAGGCAGGCAGGCACTAAGCATTTATTAAGAATCTACTATGTTGAAAAAGTGCTCTAACTCATTACTGATCAGAAAAAATGCAAATTAACACAGGTCTGAAGTACCACCACACATCTCAGATCGGCTAAAATGACAGGAAAAGATAATTATGAATTTTGGAGGTAGTATGGGAAAACTGGGACAATAATACATTGTTGGTGAAGTTGTGAACAGATTCAACCATTCTCTAAAATAATTTGGAACTATGCCCAAAGGGCTATCAAACTGTGCATATACCCTTTGATCCAGCAGTGTTTCTACTGGGCTTGTATCCCAAAGAGATCATAAAAGAGGGAAAGGGACACACATGTGCAAGAATGTTTGTGGCAACCCTTTTTGTAGTGGCAAGAAGTTGGAAACTGTAGGGATGCCCATCAATTGAAGAATGGCTGAATAAATTATGGTACATGAATGTCATGGAATATTATTGTTCTATAAGAAACGATCAGCAGGATTATTTCAGAGAGGCCTGAAGATACTTGCATGAACTGACGCTAAGTAAAATGAGCAGAACCAGGAGATCATTATATATGGCAACAGCAAGATTATATGATGATCAATTATGATGGGCATGGCTCTTGTCAACAATGAGGTGATTTAGGCCAGGCCCAATGGTCTTGTGAAGAAGAGAGCCATCTGCACCCAGAGAGGGGACAGTGAGAATTGGATATGGTTTACAACATGACATTTTTACTCTTTTTGTTGTTATTTGCTTGCATTTTGTTTTCTTTCTCATGTTTTTATTTTCCTTTTTAATCTGATTTTTTCTTGTGCAGCATATTTGTGAAATATGGATAGAGGAACTGAACATGTTTAACATATATTGGATCACTTGCTAACTAGGGGAGGGGTAGAGAGGAAGTGAGGGAAAAAATTAGAACACAGGATTTTGTAGGGGTGAATGTTAAAAATTATCCATGTATATATTTTGAAAATAAAAAGCTTTAACCAAAAAAAAAAGTACCTACTATGTGCCGGGCACTACTGTGTTAAGTACTGGGGATACAAAGAAAAAAACATTTCTTGCTTTCAAGAAGTTCACAATCTAATGGCAGGAATACACAAAAGATATGTATAAACAAATTATTTACAGGATAATTGTAAATAACTAACAATCAATCAAAAGGACACTAATATTAAGTGGTATTGGAAAAAACTTTCCATAGAAGGTCGCATTTTAGTTGAAACTTGATGGAAGCCAAGAAAAGTCAGGAGATAGAGATGAGGAGAGAGAGCATTCTAAGTATGGGAGCAACCACAAATAATACCCCCAGTTAGGAGATCTCTTGTTGGAGGAATAAAAAGACCAATTTTTTTTTGTCTTTTGACTGGGTTCTAGCGTAAGAAATAGAGCACGTCAGTGCTAACATACTAGACGAGGAGTCAGGAAAGGCCGTTTTTCAAATCTTGCATCTGACACTTACTAATTGCTCGTCCAATGCCAAGTTACTTTATCTTTCCTTTCCTTTGCTGCAATATTGGAATTAAAAATGCATTTGCTAATCACTTTACAGGATTTTATGAGGAAAATGAGATAATTCTTTCCAAAAAAAATTTAAATGTCTACTATGGAAGATACAGGAATAAGCATTTATATAGCAACTACTTTGTGCCAGGCACTGTGCTATGTGCTTTACAAATATTATCTCATGTCATCCTCACAGCAACCCTACAAGTTAGATTGTGCTCTTATTATACCCATTTTACAATTGAGGAAACTGAAGTATTAGTATTATGAATATCATCATCATCACTTCCTTTTGCTATTATGGCAAAAGGAACTGCCTCCTACCTAGAATTTTATTTGTTTTACTAAGACAGATTTTTTTCTTGATATCCTTTTATTTTTATATCACCTATATTCTGCCTTCCTCCAACCCCTATATTCCTCCATGAGTACTTCAAAGAGAGTCATCCCTTATATTGAATAATTTAAGAGAGAAAGAGGAGAGGAAAGGAAAGGAAAAGAAAGGAAAGGAGAAGAGAAAGCAATTAAAAAAATCAACTCATTATAAAAATTTTACATTATATACATTATTTCATATCCATGGATCCCCACCTCTGCAAAGGAATACAGGAAGGTGTGTTTTTACATTTCTTTCTCTAAGACCAAAATGGTTCCTCACAATTTTACAACCTTTGATTTCAATGGGTTTGCTTCTATTTCTTGTATTTACCTTGTAGTTATTTGCATAATCTTTCTATATGTCATGGACCTCCTGGAATCTAGAGATGATCCCTTGAATCCCTGCACTTCAGAATATTTGAACGATATGACCTAAAGTTATTGTTAAACCCCTAAAGACATAATTGGGTCTAACCCTTAGAGAAAAACTTTAATGGGTTTCAAATCTGTGGGACCCACGTTACATATGTGTGACCCCAGCACTCATAGACTCTAGGTGTATGCCTGAGAACTATTGTCTTCCCGAGAATGGAGAAACATTCATTTTCTCCTAGAGATATCCCTAAGATCCACTCATTTTACAGATATCTTTGGACACCACCTTCCATAAGGACTTTTCTGTATCTCCAAATCTCTTTAGGGGAATATGAATTATTCATCTTAAAAGTGTGTTTCAAACATTATGTAATGGCTCTTCTCCTTTAAAATTGCCACACCCTCTTTTTTACACTTCTAATAAAACTGTAGGGGAGAATAGCAGATCATGCTCATAATTATATTCACCTTAGGGGAAAATACAAACTCAACATGATCTCATTTTCACCTTCTAAGGTAAAAGCAATCTGAGTAATCACTAAGTATCCACTGGATTAAACAGACTGGTAGTAGCAGTGAATTTTTCAACTTAGTCTTGCTATTAATGATTTTCATTTGAATATTGTACATTAAAAATGAATGTATTTGTTTGGGAGCTATCCCATAAAACATCTGATAATTTTGGCCATTGAATGAATGGATGGATGAAGTTAAAATTTGACTGCTTAGTATTGAGGATACAAACATTAAAGTGAAATGTCCTTTTCTCAAGGAGATCAAACATTAAATGAGGGAAATAATACACATAATATAGGTGGGCACATTCGCAGGACAGATAGATAGAAATCCTAAAGGTCAGGGCTGATGGCAAAGCTCCAGAATCCTTAAGGCACATCAGTAGGTTATAGCACCCAGGATCTGTAGGGTAAAGCATCTTGTTAAATGATTAGGGTTAAGATACAGTTTTAGGCCAAGTAGTAAGTTCTGGTGATCCTCTTTCTTCCCAAAAGGAGTGTAGTTGGTGACTTTTTGTCATCCAAGGGAACTTCAATGCTTGTAGAAGGGGAAAAAATAGATACAGTGAAAGGGAACCAAGAGAACAACATTTAGTCTAATTTATCCCATAATATGCATTTAATAAATACTTGTTGACTTAAATAGAAGAGAAAGGAGGAAAAAGGGATGCAAGGAAGAGCATAGGGTGGGATACAAAGGTAATGTTAGAAAGAGGAAAAAAGAGATAGAGAATGATGAAAGCAAGAAAAGGGAAAGAACAAATTGCAAGGAAGAAGAGTAAATTACAAGAAAGAGAAGATGGAAGCAAGGGGGAAGATAAGGGAGAGAGAGAGGTACAATGGAATATGAGGGATAGAAAGAAAAAGAGAGAACAAAGAAAAAGATTAAACCAAGAGAAAAGGAAAAGAGTGGAAAGTGAGAGCAATGGGGAGGTGGGTTGGAGGGTGAGGAGAAGGGGCTGGATAAACAAAGACAAGGTGAGTGGGGACAAATAAGAGACATGTATGGTTGAGATGAGAAAAAAAAGAAATAGAAAAAGAGAGAGGAAGAGGACGAGGAGAAAATGAGACATATAAAGAGAAGATGAAAGAAGAGAGACAAAAGGAAGAAAAGCAGGTGAGGAGAAAGGGGGAAAGGAAGAATTGAGTTAGAATTCAAGAAGAGGGAAGAAGGAAGAAACACAAAAGAGAGATGTAAGAAGAAGAAATAGAAAAAGAGTGAAGGACTCTTTTTATTGTTTGCTTGCATTTTATTTTCTTTCTCATTTTTTTCTGGTTTGATTTGATTTTTCTTGTACAGCAAGATAATTGTATAAATATGTATGCATATATTGGATTTAACCTATATTGCTATCATTTTAACATAGATTGAACTACTTGCCCTGTAGGGGAGGAGATGAAGGAAGGGGAAGGAATTGGAACACAAGGTTTTGCAAGGGTTAATGTCAAAGAATTATCCATGCATATGTTTCGAAAAATAAAAATCTTTAATAATAAAAAAAGAAAAACTCAAAAAAGAAAGAAAGAAAAAGAGTGAAGGAGAGTGGAAAGTATGAAATGTGTGGAGTAAGAGAAAGCTTTGAACATATTTTAAATTTAGATCACCCTCTTAATTTATCAAATCCATTCTTTGGTCTGCTAGGTAAGTAACAATATATATGAGAAGTAAAATTAACCTATGATCTCTAAATTAATTTTAGGGACAAGATAAAAGCTAGATCTGTGCTTTTATTAATATAATGAACTCCAAGATGAAGAAAACACTGTACCAATTCAAGCCAGTTGCTAGAGGATTACCCAGGAAACTAAAGAGGTAAGGTCAATCAGTCAGTCAGTAAATATTTATTAAACACTTATTATATGACAAGCATTGTGCTAAGTGCTAGGGATACAAAAAGAGGCCAAAAAACAGTTTCTGCCCTCAAGGAACTCAGAAGTTAATGTGATTATCCCAGAGTCCCACAGCATCTGTTATAGTTGGAACCTGGATTTAGATCTTGACTCTTAGAACAGATTTCCATATGCAACTCCATCCACTATGATGCATTAACTGGAACTGTAGAATTGTATAGCTGAAAGGAGCTTGGAGATTCTGGAATACTCCTGGATTTTTATAAAAATAACAAATGGGCCAGTGAAGAAATCTGTTCAAGGTCATATAGTGGGTAAAATGGGTGGATTAGGGACTAGATCTTTTTTTTTTCTTTTTAGGAAAAAAACTTAATAATAGCTTTCTATTTTAAAAATATATGCTTTTTGCTGAGGCAATTGGGGTTAAGTGACTTGCCCAGGGTCACACAGCTAGGAAGTGTCTGAGACCAGATTTGAACTCAGGTCCTCCTGACTTCAGGGCTGGTGCTCCAACCACTGCGCCACCTAGCTGCCCCTTAAAAATATATGCAAAGACAATTTTCAACATTTACCCTTGCAAAACTTAGTGTTCCAAATTTTTCTCCCTCCCTTTTCCCCATCCTCTTCTGTTACACAGCAAGTAATATAATATATATTAAACATGTGCAATTCTTCTATACATATTTCCACATTTATCATACTGTACAAGAAAAATGAGATTAAAAGTGAAAAAAGAGAAAGAGATCAAAAAGTAAGCAAACAACAGAAAAGGTGAAAATACTATGTTATGATCTACATTCAGTCCCCATAATCCTTTTTCTGTGCATAGATGAATCGCTCCATGACAAATTCATTGCAGTTGCCTGAAAAGAGCCAAGTCCATCACAATCGATCATCATTGGTGTTTCTGTGTACAATGTTCTCTTGGTTCTACTCATTTCACTTTGCATCAGTTCATGTAAAGCTCTTCAGACCTTTCAAAAAACATTCTGTTGATCATTTCTTTGAGAACAATAATGTTCCATAACATGCATATACCATAACTTATTCAGCCATTCCCCAGCTTATAGGCATCCACTCGGTTTCCAGTTCCTTGCCACTACAAAAAGGGCTGCTACAAACATTTTTGCACACATGGATCCTTTTCCTTTTTTAATTTTTTGGGATACAGACCCAGTAGAGACACTACTGGATCAAAGGGTATGTACAGTTTGACAGCCCTTTGGGAATAGTTCCAAATTGCTCTCCAGAATGGTTGGATCAGTTCACAACTCCACCAACAATATATTAATGGGACTAGATCTTTTCTATTAAATGAGCTGGAAGCACTACAGAATTTAGACTGGATGTGGCTACAGAAGTCAAATTAACTTAACGAAGTCCAAACAGAAAGCCTATATTTCTGTCCAAGAAGGAGAAGGCTGTTTCAGTCTTCAAACAAATCTTAGGGAGTGAAAAACAGATCTCAGGAGAAGTTCAGATGTCTTTAATCACAGACTAGCAGGCCACTTGTTGAGGATAATATAGAAAAGCTTCCTGTTTGGGTCTAAAGTAGACTAAATACCCTATGATGTTCCTTCTAACTCTGAGATCCTGTGATTCTAGTTGAAATGGTACCAAGTAATCTTTTGGTCTTCACTCCACCCTTTTCTCCTTGTCCTCTCCTTATTCTCTCTCTCTCTCTCTCTCTCTCTCTCTCTCTCTCTCTCTCTCTCTCTCTCTCTCTCTCTCTCTCTCTCTTTCTCTCTCTCTCTCTTTCTCTCTCTCTCTTTCTCTCTCTCTCTTTCTCTCTCTCCTCCCATCATCCTAGTTTAGATCATCATCACTTCTCATCTAGTCTATTGCTAGAATCTCCTAATTGGTCTCCCTGACTGAGTCTTCCATTTCCAATCCATCCTTCACAGAATTGCCTGTGGGATTTTCCTGAAGCACAAATCTGACCATGTCACTTTCCTGCTCATAAAACTCCATTGACTCCCTATTACTTCTACAATAAAATACAAATACTCTGTGGCTTTTACATCTGCTCATAACTTGGTTCCAGTCTGTTTTTCTAGACTTATCATGTATTATGTTCATTCAGGAACCTTTACATACATGCAAACAGTCCATCTTACTGTACCTCACATGAAACATGTCATCTTTCACCCCTGAATCTTGGTATTGGCAGTGCCCTATGCATGAGATGGACTCTGTTTTCATTTCTGTTACTTAGAATGCCTTTAAAGTTTCTTCAAAGTGGAAAGGGCCCCACATGTGCAAGAATGTTTGTGGCAGCCCTTTTTGTAGTGGCTAGAAACTGGAAATTGAATAGATGCCCTTCAATTGGAGAATGGCTGAATAAATTATGGTATATGAATATTATGGAATATTATTGTTCTGTAAGAAATGACCAGCAAGATGATTTCAGAGAGGCTTGGAGAGACTTACATGAACTGATGCTGAGTGAAATGAGCAGAACCAGGAGATCATTATACACGGCAACAACAGTACTATATGACGATCAATTCTAATGGACATGGCTCTCTTCAACAATGAAATGTTTCAAACCACCTGCAATTGTTCACTGAAGAGAGCCATATACACCCAGAGAGAGGGATGTGAAATGTGGACCACAACATAACATTCTCATACTCCTTGATTGATGTTTGCTTACATTGTGTTTCCTTTATCTGATATATTTTTTGTGTAGATAAGATTTTTCTTGCACAACAATGATAAGTTTGGAAATATGTATACATATATTCGATTTGCCAATATTTTAACATAATTAACATGTAGTGGATATCCTGCCATCTAGGGGAGGGGTGGGGAGTTGGGGGGAAAAATTTGTAACAGAAAGCTATGTAAGGGTTATTGTTGAAGAATTACCCACACATATGTTATGCAAATAAAAAAAAAAACTAGAGAAGTTTCTTCAAAGTTCAGCCTAGGTGTCATCCCTTATATCCCCCTGGACTTTTCTGATTCCCTCAGCTGCCAATACTTCCCTGTACTCTCAAACTATATAGTCTCTCTCTAATTTGTGTATGTGTGTGTGTGTGTGTGTGTGTGTGTGTGTATAGAATGTCCCGAAAATCTTAGTGAAGTTTTAAATTATCAAAACACACAAAAAAACTTTTGGGGTACCTTAATGTATATACATTTTTGTTCAGTCATTTCACTCATGTCCACTTTGTGACCCCATTGAGAGTTTTCTTGGCAAAGATACTAGAATGGTTTGCCATTTCCTTCTCTACAGATGAGGAAACTGAGGCAAACAGGGGTTACTGACTTGCCCAGGGTCATCCAGTTATTTGAACTCAGGAAAATTAGGCTTCCTCACTCCAGGGCTGGCACTCTATCCACTGTGTACATTATATTCCCCCATGTAAGCTCCTGGAGGTAAGGGACTATCAAGTTTTTGTCTTTGAATATGCAGTGCCTAGCAGTTTGCCTGGTACCTAGCAAGCATTCAATGAATACTTATTGAATGAATGAGTAAACCAATGAAGTATACCTCTAAAACAATGAGACTGATATCCTTGCCTTCCTCATAAACCAACTCTGAAGTCAGTCCCCAGAGAACTACCTAGAAATCATTTGCAATATGATTAGATAGTAGTTCATGAAAGAAGGGGAAAAAAAAACCAAACCTTGGGGATTTAGGGACTTGTGCTGACAATGTGATATGGCATCTAGAAAGCTCATGTGATCTTGAGCTAAATGAACAGAAGTCTCATATCCAGAATGACAGAGGTGATCATCTCTTGTCTGCTGCCAGAAATAGTGCATTCACTTTGGGGCAGCATGATTTAGGGAGCTTTTCAAATTACAAGACATCCAGAGGAGTCAGTTGTCAACAAACAAAGCACCTACTATGTGCCAAGCACTACACTAAATACTAAAGATACAAGGAAAGGTAAAAAATAATTCTGTCCTCTATGAGTTTACAATCTAAAAGGGGAGGCAACATGCAAATTACTATACAAAAAAGCCACAGACAGGAGAAATAAGAAGTAATCACTAAATCACTTTAGATAGAAGGCAAATGGCACTATAAATGTGACACCTAACAGGGCTTTTGACTCCTAAGCTCTTTCCCCTGGAGTATCTTCTTTTCCAAGATATAAGTTCCAGGAGTTGCTTGAGGTTCATAGACACTGGACTTAGCAAGGGTCACACAATATGTTTTAGAAGTGGAGTAGGAACCCAGTTCTCCCTGACTCCAAGCCCAGTTCTTTATACACTATTAGGTACTTATTCCTTTTATGGAGGCAAAAATCAGCTTCCCTATAACTTCAACCCATTTCTCCTTATTCTGAAGGCAGACTGAAGTCCAATGCCTTCTTTACATGAAACCCCTTCAAATATTTGAATACAACTATCATCACCATGTCTATATGAAGCAGGACTAATGGAAAAAATGAGGAATGTTTGGCCTGGAAGATTTGTAGGGTGACGTGACAGCTACTCTCAAAATATTTAAGTGGTATCATATGGGAGAGGCATTATGCTTATTCTGTTTAGTCCCAGAGAGAAGAGCTACGAGCCATGGAATGGAGTTGCCAAGAGGCAAAATTAGCCTTGACATCAGGAAAATAAATCAGCCTAATGATCAGAGCCATCCAAAAGTGAGGGCAGCTTAGGTGGTACAGTGGATAGAGCCCTAAACCTGGAATTAGGAAGACATCTTCCTGAATTCAAATTCTACCTCAGCTCCTTGGAAAGTCACTTAACACAATTTGCCTTAGTATCCTCATTTGTAAAATGACCTAGAGCAGGAAATGGCAAACTATTTCAGTATCTTTGCCAAAACTCCAAATAGGGTCACCAAGAATTGGACACAATTGAACAACAGCAGCAACATCTAAGATACATGCAGATTATATAATCTGACTCTCCTTTCAGACCATAGAATCTGAAAGGAGAAAGTATCATAGCTCGGGAGACTGGGAAAAAACTCCTGCTGAAGGTGGGCTTTGAGCTGAGTCTTGAAAGAAGTAAGAGGAGCTAAGCAGCATATGTGAGGGATCAGAGCTTTCCAGGCATGGAGAGTGTCCGTGCAGAAGTGTGAAGACTGAAGATGAAGTGTTATGTTTGAAGAACTAACAATGTATTGAAGTAATGAGAAGAACCCTGGACCCAGAGGGAGGAGACTTAGGTGCTACTGATTTCTCTCTCATTTACCAGCTGTGTGACTTTAGTCAAGTCACTTAATCCCCAAAGGCCCGAGTTGTTCATCTTAAAAACAAAGCTAATAATACTTTGCCTCCCTGAAGACAGGAATTGGACCAAGTTCTTCCAGGGCAACAATTCTCTGCATCATACACAAGAATCCACACAAAGAGGTAATGATGAGGAATTGTTTTAGCCAAGCTATGCTTAGCAGGAATGTCTGCAGAGCTCCTGTGTTGATATGCAAAGAAGCCACCCCGTTTAGAAATAAACATATGCTTCATTTAAGGAAGGAACCAAGTGCTGGTACATTTCATTCCTGACCAAGTTTATGTAAAATTAATTGCATCGCATGTTCCCTGCATCTTTTAATTGCAAAACCAATTAACTTTAAAATGTTCCGCTTTGTAGTCCCCCTAATAGAAGGCAGTGTTTCCATTGGCTTGACAAAAATCTGCCTTTTGTGGAGGCTGGGCAGGCAGCCACACTTGGTTATTTGCTGGAGAAGACCTCACTGCCTTGTCAGCTCTTGAAAAGAAGTGAGTTTGTGGCACTAGAGCTTGGGAGATGAGGGACAGATTGCTATAGGAGAGGTGAAGGTCGAGGACAGGTGCCCAACTGAAAGAGAAGAGGTTTCCTGGTGGAAGGTCCAAGTTGACCACGGATGGAAGACCAATAGTTGAGTTAACTATGAGCTGATGAGACAGAAAATGCTGATACAATGAAAGTGAAACTTCCCATTGGGAGATGAACCAAGGAGAAGGACCAAGGTCTGTAGATAAGGGATCCTTTGATGGGTTTTCAAACTTGATCAGATCCTTAACTCTGCACATACACCTGATGTCACCAAGTGCATCTTCATAAAGTAAATGGAAAATCAGAGGAAACTGTGTGTTGTGTATTTTTATTCCCCTGTTTGAAAATTAGATTATTTATATCTCAGGAAATCAACCACATACTTGTATACTGGACTCTGAGGGACTCAGTGCCCCAGATCTAATCCTTGCCTAAAACACAAAACAGCCTTCTCTCCTTGGGAACTTATCTATATAGATTCCAAGAACCCCCAAACCTTGAAGGTTCTGGATCGCATAAGGACATATTATACAGAGAGATTCATGTAGGAGAGCCAAAGGCATGCTATAAACAGGGGAAACATAGGGTTGAGGAAGCAACATTAAGCTGGGAAACAGAAGATTTGAGTTCTAATCTCAACTCTGCTACTAAGATTCTAGGTGATTTTGGCCAAAAGTCTTTCCTTTTCTATGTATCAATTTCCTTTTCTGTAAAGTAAGAGAGTTGGATGAGATTATCTATAGGTCTACATTTTGGAATCCTCTTTATCATTCTAGATGAAAGTATCCATGTAGAATGAATCAGTCATGTTGACCAGTTCCAAAGCTGTTGCTATAATCTAGGTGAGAGGAGATGAGTACACAGGCAGGTCTAGCCTGAAATGATCCACCTATGTCTGCCCAGGGCCCCTTGGATTATTTGGGGGTACATTTCCCTAGAGAAGAAAATTTCATCAGCTTGACTGAGTCATTGATCTCATTATTCAAGCAACTTCCTTCATGCTTTTGTCCAGGCTTTCCTCTATACCTAGAACACCTATCTTTCTCACCTCTGCTTCTTGGAATCCTCAATTTCCTTCAAGGCTCAATTCCTGTTGTTCATGTAAGTGTTTCTCAAAGTATCATATATACCCTTACCTATATACATGCCAAAAAACTGTTTTCCAGTCTTGTTTAGCATCCCCAGATCCATCTCTGGGCCCAGCATATCACAGACTTTCAAGTCTTCATTTTTGAAATAGTCATATTCAAAAAAACCATCACCTGAAGGTAACCATTCTCTTGATACTCTGCTCCCTACTTAGTTAGTGTGGTCATCAGGCAACAGATACACAGTTCTTTTTTATGTTGTATTAATTTATATCTTTTTTTTTCTTTTTCCTTCTTTTTTTTAAAATCCAATATGTATAAACATATTTATACAATTCTCTTGCTGTACAAGAAAAATAAGATAAAAAAAAGAAAGTAAATGAGTAAGAAAACAAAATGCAAGCGAACAACAACAAAAAGAGTGAGAATATTATGTTATGATCCACATTCAGTTCCCACAGTCTTTTCTCTGGGTGTAGATGGCTCCTTTTATCACAAGATCCATCATCTCATTGTTAGAAAGAGTCATGTTCATCAGAATTGATAATCATATAATATTGATGTTGCCATATACAATTATCTCCTAGTTCTGCTTAATTCACTCAGCAACATTTAATATAAGTTTCTCCAGGCCTCTCTAAACTCATCCTCCTGATCATTTCTTATAGAATAATAATATTCCATAACATTCATATACCAAGACTTATTCAGCCCTTCTCCAACTGATGGGCATTCCCTCAGTTTCCAGTTTACAATTTCTTACCACTACAAAAAGGGCTGCCACAAACATTCTTGCACATGTGGGTCCCTTTCTTTCCTTTAAGATCTCTTTGGGATATAAACACAGTAGAAACACTGCTGGGTCAAACGGTATTCATAGTTTGATAACTTTCTGAGCATAGTTCCAAATTGCTCTCCAGAATGGTTGGATCCATTCACAGTTCCACCAACAATGCATTAGTATCCCAGTTTTCCCAGATCCCCTCCAACTTTCATTCTTTTCTTTTCCTGTTCAGATGTACAGTTCTTAAAGCCAACATTAGAACCCAGAATTAGTATATCTGTGGCAACAGATGCGTTAGAATAGGATAGAAGGTGGAGGATGGAGCCTGTGAGAGTTTCTAGCTTGTTTCTCCATGGAGACTGAGAGGGAAAAAAAACAGAGTTCAGAAGTAACAGTCCCTGAACATAGTTAGTCAGGGGAAGAAGGGAGACCTATTCCATATCTATTCTCCTCTGACCTCTATTGACCCATAACCGTCCTATTGCTTTCTCCTAAGGACAATATTTAATTCTTCTTCCCATGGGGCATGGAACAGTTGAAAGTATGAGAATCAGGGATCTAGTCCTAGTGGAAACACTCCAGCTAAACCACCATGATTACATCTCTTCTGCTTAAAGCCTTTTTAGTTTAGCAGGTCCTCCTTGATCTTGTGTTTTTCTAAATATGTTTGAGGACTTATGGTCACCTCTATATTTAAACATCAGATATGGGATCTATTAAAGAAGGAAAGAGATTTTGCACCACATTTCATGGATATTGGAACAATACTTCTGGGGATAAAGCTAGGCACTCCCTGAAGACAGTATTAGATGGTGAAGCAGCCCAAGGGCTAGGGAGGAAGAGAATGCAGTTGTGTGTGTGTGTATATGAGGATGCAAAAATAGCCCCCACCTTTCACTGGGGTATTCTATACATAACTGGCACAGCAACTATTAGGACACAGTTGATGTGTAATAAGAGTTGAGGAGTTAGCAGCCAGTCTAGTTTGCTCAAGAGTTCTTATGAGAAACTAATTACTGCTAAGAGTGTCAACAGGAGAATTCTAAATTCATAGACAAAGCTGAAAAGGACCTCAGAGATAATCTAGTTTTACCACCTAATTTTACAATGTAGAAAACCAGAAACTTAAAAATCTTAAGTAATATAATTAGTAAGCATCCAAGGCTGCATTTGAACCCATGCTTTCCTTCTATTGAGTTCAAAACACCATATTAACAGCCCATCCAGTCTTTGCTTGAGAACTTCTAGTAAGGTGCAACATAAAGCAGTCCATTTCATTCTGATGCACCACTGTTAGGAACCTTTCTATATTATGTTTTGTTTTGTCTGCCTGCTTTTTCCTTTATATGGAGTACAAATGTGCTTCCCTCTGACTTCTACCCATTGCTTTTGGACCAAGTTTTAGTATTCTTCTATTTAAGTCTATGGCATTAATGCCTCACATTACTTTTCTCTTGCCAGGCTAAATATTCCTAGTTGCCCATTTTAATATAACCTTACAGCATTTCTCCATACTGGTCACCCTGTTCTGGGTGCTCTCCAGCTCAATGGCAAACTTTGAAATATGGTATCCAGAACTGAATGTAGCACTTCAGATAGAAATGTTCTAACTAGGGCAGAGTGCAGAGGGATGATCAACATTCTTTTTTAGGATATATTGCCTTGTTTAATGCAGGCTAAAATTCCATTAGCTCTTTGGCTGCCACAATATAATATTGACTTGTAGTGAGTTTGCAATCCATTAAAACCCACAGATAATTATCTAACAAAGTACAGTATAGTCTTACTCCCTCATCTCCTTCTTGTCAAATTGATTTTTTGAACCCAAGTGGAGGATTTTGCTATTGATCCCTATCAAATTTTATCTTATTAAGACAAATCAACAGTCTAGTCTGGCAAGGTCTTTATGGATCCTAATTTTGTCTTCCAATGGATCAGCCACTTATCCCTTTTATCTCAGTATCATCCTCAGAGTTCTTTTATCTAAGTCATTAAGAAAAATATCTTAGGATCAAGGACAGATTCTCAGAGCACTTCAATAAGATCTCCCTTTGAAGCTGATGTTGATCCATTAATGACTTTTTTAGGGTTCAAGTATTCAACCAGTTCTAATCCACCTTACTGTCCTATTAGCTAGTCCACATCTCTTTCTATTCCATATGAATAACATGAAAGATTTCATCAAATGCCTTGGTAAAAGCCCAGTAAATAAGCTCTCTAAAGCTAGTCTAGTAACCCTGTTAAGAGAGGGGAAGTCAGTATGGTTGGATATGACCTATTCTGGGTGATGCTATGCTAATTCCTTGTGGCCATTTCTGACTTTTCTGGTCTTTTTTGCCTTTTCTAGAGATGTATTTATTGCTCCTTTAATAACACATGAGAATTTGATCAAGAACTGAAATTAAGTTCACTGGCATCTGATTTGCAGAATTCATTAAAAATGTTGCAATTTTTGAACTTCTCCTGTCCTGAGATTTCTCCCCATTTCTCCATGGCTTGGCAATTAGTTCTGCCATTTCTCTCAATACTACCTTATACAGCCCATCTGGGACTGGTGACTACAAGTCATCAGAGGTATCTAAGTGTTCTCTACCTCCTCATGGATCTTGGGTAACCTCTTCTTTCCTTTCTTCACTAGGTATCCCATTCCACTTGTGGGAACCTTTCATTATAACAAAATTCTTGTAAAGAAATGCTTCATGACATTGAATCAGGATTTATTTCTATAACTTCCTTCCTAATACTTTCCTTGGGGGTCAAGTAGAAAGAATCTGATACCTCTTCCATGTGATAGCCCTTCTAAAATGTCAACATTTTGTTCCTTTTCTTATAAACCTAAAAGCCTGTGAGAGCATTATAACCAGCCACCTCATCATCCTTGGCACCTTCCTCTAGATATACTATTGCTCGTCAGTGTCCTTTCAAATTGCCAGGATTGAACTCTATACTCTAAATGCAGCCTACCACGGTGAAGGAGAGCAGAATTATCACCATCTCTCTCAATCTTCTTGGCAGCTGGGTAGCATAATGGTTATAACACTGGACTTGGAATCAGGAAGTCCTGAGTTTGAATTTTACACCAGTTATTACTAGCCATGTGACCCTAGGCAAAGTGCTTTGCCTCAGTTTCCTTATCTGTAAAGTATGAATAACAATAGCACCCACCTTCCAAGGTTGTTATGAGGACTGAATGAGATAACATAGGTAACGCACTTTGCCAGTCTTGAAACTCTAAACAAATGTTGCTGCTGTTATGATCATTAGCTAATATTACTATATTATAACTTTGGATAAACATATAGACAGATAAGCATAGACTTTGGATAATTCCAGAAGGAGCCCATAGATAGAAGTGTAGACAGTTGACGTCAAGAAGTTTCAGAACATTTAGCAGAGATAGGACACCTGGCCCTAAAGATTTGAGACAGGGGGTCACTTGTAGCTGAAAGAGAACCAAGGCAAAAATGGATCTTATAGACAACCTCTCTCTTCTTTGAGTTTACATTTTCTCTCACATGGAATGAGGAAAATTAGCTGAGATGCATTCAATGTCTTTTTCAGCTTTGAACATTCTATGATCCATGACATAAGGACAAGAGATAAGACAGGGACACATGTTAGAATTTAGTAACGAGACTTTGGCCCCAGAACAAGACAAGAGTGGCACAGATTAATGAGAAAGCACTAAATCTGCAAGCTAGGGTGCTAAGTTCCAATCCTTTCTCTGAGAATGCTATCTGGGAGACGTTGGTATATATATTTGACCTCTTGGCATTTCAATTTCCTCATTTGCAAACTAATGAGGTTTTGGAGGTAGACAATTTCTAAAGGTTCCTTCCAGTTTAAACTCTTTTGATCCCTGGTCTAGTTATTAGAACCTGAATTTGTGATCAGAATAGGACTAGAGACAAGACAATCTGGATGCTAATTCAGCAAGCTATGGATTCATGCTGTTATTGTTGTTCAGTCATTTTTCAGTAACCTGACTCTTCATGACCTCATTTGGGTTTTTCTTGGCAATAAGAGTGGAGCAGTTAAGCCATTTCTTTTTACAACTCATTTTACAAAAGAGGAAACTAAGGCAAATAGGGTTAAGTGATTTCCTCAGGATTACTCAGCTAATAAGTGCTGAGATTTGAACTCAGGAAGATGAGTCTTCCTAACTCCAGACCTGGCACTCTAACCACTGCATCATCTAACTGCTCTAGCTGGCTCAGGGATCCATGAGCCCTTTTATGTTTCCCTTTCTGGGCATTAGACTAGTTCCTTTGACAAAAACATACTCTATTGTTGTAAGGATACTATATTGTAGTGAGGACAAGAAGGTAGGATGTCTATTACAGGAGCTTGGGAATGGATTGAGAGCCACCTATAAGCAAAATCTTCACCAGAATGATAAAAGTCATTGGGGAATGCTCAAGGACAGCACTATGGAACTATGGGCTAAGATAAGGGAGCGAAAAAAGTGAGGGGAGACATAGAGTGTCCACACACACACACACACACTCACACACACACACACACACACACACACACACACACACACACAAGGTATATCTCATATGCTAATCTCATAATGACAAATTAAACATGCTTCTAACAGAGCATGGAACAATGATGGCTCGTTTCTTTCAATGCATAATCTTTCCTGAGCATCTACCATAATAGTAATTGCTCCCATTTGCTCAAAGTTTTATAGTTAAAAGCATATTGACATATATTTCTATACTAAAATATCCCTCCCTGACCACCCTTCCACCTATATATATATATATATATACATATATATACACACATATATATGTACACACATATATATACACATACACACATGTATATATGTTAGATACATATATATTATATATAATAGGGAGAAGACAAACACACACACATATATATGTATATATATATATATTATGTATAGATGTATATTCTTCCTCTATCAGAATGTAGCCTTCTAAAGGACAGGGACTCTCCTGCTTTTTGTGTTTTGTATCACCAGTACTTAGCACAATTCCTGCCAAATGGTAAATGCCTAATATAAGTATTTTCATTCTTTCACTAATTTTATACAATAGTACCATGAGATATCAAGAGCAAATATTATTATACTCACTTTATAAATGAATAAACTGAAGCTCAAAGATGTATGACTTACCACATTATACAGCTGAAATTTAATAGGAGGAAAAAGGAAGGGATTTCTTGGGCATGATCTTATAAGTAGCAGATCTAAGACTTGGTAATCCTTTGTGTGGGACACAGGAGAAAGGTAAGATTTGGTATCTTCCATCAAGGAACTTAGACTATTTGAAGAAAGAATAGAAAGACAAAAAAAGGTCCCACAGAAATTGTAATAAAATGGTAAGTATATATGTCATCTCATTAAAGCCTCACAAAAATCCTGAGAGGTAGGTGCTATTATTATTAGTCCCATTTTACATATGAGAAAACTGAGGCAGAAGGTAGTTAAGTGCTTGTCCAGGTGACATAGATAATGTCACTATGGCTGGATTTGAACTCAGGTCTTCCTAACACCAAGCACTGCATCATCCAATGCACCATCCCACTTGCCTATTATAATTGGAAGAGCCCTTAGAACATAGAATCTTAGAATTTGAATCACATAGGATGATGTATCTGGAATGAGTTTGTAATATTGGATCTGGACAAGATCTTGAAATCTATAGTCTGGAACCCTGTGTTGTCTTGGAGATGGATGTGGTCCATCAGTTTTCTTTAAGAAGCTAACATCAAGGCATGGCTCCTGCCCTAAGAATCTATTCTCCTAAGAGTTCTAGACAACCAAAATGTCTGGGTGGCAACTCCAATCAGTGAAACTGATCCTTTATGATGTGTCAAGTGATAACCACTCTCTTTAGGAATGACTCCAAGTCACTGAGACTTAATCTGACATCTTTAGTACTTTCAACAAATTTGCAATGGGAGTATCCATGCACTCCATAATGAGATGTTTTCAAAAGTCACAACATATATTATGATGTTTAAGCTTACCAAATTGTTCAGGACACTCCCCTACACTTAAAGCTTAGAACAGAGAATAACAAAACTGAAGGACATAACCTAGTACAGAGAATATTAGGGTTGTAAAGGACTTTAGAACACATCATAATCAGAAAGGACTTTAGAATATAAAATACCAGAGCTATCTTACTATCTACTAAGAAAAGCAAAAATACTAAAGAAAGATGAAAGAAAAGAAGGATGGTCTAGGAGCCTGCTTTAAATGGAGACTTTAGGATGAGCTTTTTTTGTTTTGTTCTCAAGTTCTCCACATCTAAGGAGTAAAGACAGAAGATAAAATTTGAAATTTCATGTGCCAAGACTGATCCAGTCTTTCAGGATAATGGGTTTCCTGATGATGAGGTTCCTAGGAGCATAATGGGGTTTTATTCAAAGGAATGAAGCTGAGTGAGGAAGGAAGACAAGAAAATAGGAGGAAAGCAAGAAGGAAAACAGGAAGGCAGAAAGGAAGGAAGAAAAGGAGCAAGGAAGAAAGCAAGGAAGGAAGAAGAGAAGGATTGGGGAGAGAGGAAGGAAAAGAGGGAGAGAGGAAGGAAGGAAGGGACGGAGGGAGGAAGAAAAGAAGAAAGAAGGGAGGGAGGGAAGAGGAAAAAAAGAAGGAAGGAAGGAGAGAGGGAGGGAATGGGGAGAGAGAAAGGAAAAGAGGGAGAGAGGAAGGAAAGAAGGGAGGGAGGAAGGAGGAAAAGAAGAAGGAAGTAAGGAAGGGAGGGAGGGAAGAAGTAAAGGATGGAGAGAGGAAGGAAGGAAGGAAGGGAAGCAGGAAGGAAGGGAGGGAGGGAGGAAGGAAGGAAGGAAAAAAGGAAGGAAGAGAGGAAGGAAGGAAGGAAGAGAGAAAGGAAGGAAGGAAGGAAAGAAGGAAGGAAGGAAGGAAGGAAGGAAGGAAGGAAGGAAGGAAGGAAGGAAGGAAGGAAGGAAGGAAGGAAGGAAGGAAGGAAGGAAGGAAGGAGGAATCTGGAGTGGCCCATGAATTATGGGTAAGAGTTTCATGAAGGATAAGAATGCAAAAGAAACATTACAAAGAAAGATCAAAAAAGTAGAAATCAGTGTGTTGTTTGGAGAAGGGCAAGGAGATAGGCTCACCAAGAGGGTCTTGTCTCTGGCTTGCAGCATTATGAGCTAGGCAACAAATCTGGGAAAAATCCACTGGCTCAGCCCCCAGATCCACCTGTCCCAGGAGGCTGCCGTGGGAGTCCCCAAGGAAAAACAGCGGAGGAGAGCTGAGCATTCTGTTCTCTCGCTCGCCTTTCTGGAATCCTTCCACGATGGCGAGTTGAGATGCAACATTTCAGATTAGGACAGCTTTATCCATCAAAACAAGAGACAGATGATATATTAGCACACTCATGGGAGAAGAAGATAAAAATTCAGGCTGGGCTAATGTGATCTTTCTGCAGGTGCAAAGCTGGCTGAATGTGCCGGAGATTGAGAGGCTGTCTTGCTGTGGGGCTGCGAGTTTCCTAAGAGACCCAGGCAGCCCGGGAGAAGGATGCTGGGAGAACAGGCGGGAGGGGGAGGGGCCCTGGAAACAAATGCATTAGCAAAACGAATTTATCAATGAATCAGGAAGGAAATCTAAGCCACCCCATTGGAGAAGTCCTTGAGTAATCGTTTTCCCGGCCCCTGCGGCTCTTGTTTTCATTATTCTGAAGGTGACGGATCCTTAGCGGCTCAAAATGAGCTTCAGTGAGGAGCTGGGAGGAAGCCCTGGTGCCGTCCATCTCCCCCAAGCCAGAGAGTCTGCTGCCAGCTCAGTGCGTCAGAGATACATGCTGATTGACTTCAAGATCTCTATGGAAAAACAAAACCGAATGCAAATTCATTCTTGTTCTCTGCAGGGCATAAGCTAAGGGGAAGGGAGGAGATGGGGACTATTGAATAGCGGCTCCTCCATCACCCTGACCCAACAGCCAATGGAATAGTGCCAATAGAGTAAAGCGCATGAACACAGCTCGCTGGCACACCGGCCCTGGGATCAAGTGGATCTGAATTCTAATCCCGCGTCAGAGGCGTGATTCTGTGCAAGTCATGTAACCATTGTCTGCCTCAGTTTCTTCATCTGTAAAATGAATAACATCTATCTCCCAGTCTTTGTGTGAGGATTAAAAGAGGTCATATTCGTAAGCATTTTGCAAACCTTAAAGTATTATATGTGTCGCTTTATTATTATAAGCTTGCAGAGTAATTTTCCAGGTAGATAATGATTCAAATGGTTTCCTTCCCTTCTCTCCCCCCCATCCCATCTGCCCCAATCACTCCAATCGTAAGAGGACATGAGCAATTGTGAACAGCTGTTCCAGGAACTGCCTGGGAGGCGATTCCAATGGAATCAATTCATCAAACATTTAACATCTCTTGTGTGCAGGGTTCAACATCAGGGGCCCTGGGAGAAACTAGGGAAAATAAGTATAGTTTCTGCCCCTCACCCCCACCCCAACCTCAGCAATCTATCTAGAAAAGGGATCTCAACCTGTATATAGATAATTAATCAGTTAATCAACTGGTGTTTCTTAAAATAATGTCAGGGACTGTTCTAGGTACTGGAACAAAAATGTAATTGTCCCTGCCCTTGAGGACCTTCCATTCTAAAGAGGGAGGTGACATGATCAAATATATTAGGTGAAAAGTGTACAAAAAAGTTAGACCACTATGACAAAGGGTTTTTTAATGCCCTAAGAGAATCCATATTTACATTAGAGAAGAAAAGGTCTGAAGTGGGGAATCTGGACCTGATCAAAAAGAGCCACAAGCTTTCAAGGGACAATGCCTGAGGAAGCTAAATTAGTCTATTCTGTCTGCCCCAGCAAGCAGAACCAAGAGCATCAGGTCAGGGTAAAACTTACAAGGAGACACATTTGAGCCTAGAAAAAACAAACACACAAACAAAAATTTTATTCATTTTTTATTCATGTCTGACTCCTCCTGGCCCCATTTGTGATTTTCTTTACAGAGATATTGGAGTCTATTTGTATTTCTTTTGTAATTCATTTTATAGATGAGGAAATTGAGGTAAACAGGGTTAAGTGACTTGGCCAGGGTCACACAGCTAATCAGTTTCTGAGGCCAGATTTGAATTCAGAAAGAAGACTCTTCATGATTCCAGGGCCAGCACTCTATTCACTACCCCAGCTGCTCCGGCCCTCTATATGAGGCAAGATATGATAATCAGTCAGTCAATAAACATTTATAAAGTACATACTCGGTGCCAGTTAAATATCAGGGATATAAAGGAAGTCAAAAGACCATCCTTGTTTTCAAAGGGATCATGATCCAACAGGAGAGACATGCAAACAACTATCTATAAACAAGATAAATTGGGGATAATAAACAGAGGGAAGTGCTAGAATTACAAGGGACAGGAAAAACCTTCTGGGATTTTAGCTGAGACTTGAAGGAAGCTTAGAAAGCTGGGGAGGGAGGGAGGTGAGCTGCAGGGAATCAATCAACAAACCTTTAGTAAGCATCTATTACAATGTGTTAGGCACTAGGGACATGAGTTCAGAGAATAAAACAATATCTACTCCCAAAGAATTAACAATTGGATATGGGACTAAGTATGTAAATATATAAATAAAGACAGCGTAAGTAAAATGTTGGTTATATACAAAGTAGTTCAATCCGAGGTAATCAGAAAGGAGGACATTTGCATTCAGGGAGATCAGGAAATACCTCATGCAGATCATGGAGCTCATTGCTGTTATTATTCAGTTATGTCTGACTCTTTGTGACCCAATTTGGGGTTTTCTTGGCAGAGATACAGGAACGATTTGCCATTTTCTTCTCCAGTTCATTTTCCAGATGAGGAAATTGGGGCAGACAGGGTAAAGTGACTTGCTCACAGTCACACAGCAAGTAAGGGACTGAGGCTAGATTTGAAGTCAGGAAGATGTCTCTCTGATTCCAAGCACAGTACTCCATTTAGCTGCCCCTATGGAGCTTAAACTGAATCTTAAAGAAAAAGAAGGGCTCTGTGAAGTGGAATTAAGAAAAGAGATTATTCCAAATGTGTAGAATGGCCAATGTAAAGACACACAGATGGGAGATGGTGTATTCTGTGGAAGCCACTGGGCTGGATCACAGACTGTTGGAGTGTGAGTATGGCCCCAGTTTCTAGCCATGAGGCTGACAAAATAGGTCCAGATTGTAAAGGGCTTAAGAAGACAAACAAAGGAGTTTCTATTGTGTCCTAGAGGCAACTGGAAGCTCTAGAGCAGTGATAAGGTCAAATGTACATTTAGGAAAATTACTGTGACAGCAGCGGGCAGGAGAGAGTGGAGCCAGAGGTGACTGGAGGCAAGGAGACCAATGAGGAGATCTTTGCAATTATTTTAAGAGAAAAGGTGATAAAGTCCTGGACTATGTGACAGCTGTGTGAATAGAGAAGGGGTTGGATTCAACAGATGGTGTGGATATCCAAACAACAAGTCCTGGCGCCTGTTCAGATGTATGAAGGACAATAAGGAGTCAAGGGAAAGGTCCAAATTATGAATATGAATTGATGTTTAGATGATTAGTCCCATCTGATTCTTCATGATCTGTTTGGGGTTTTCTTAGCAAAGATACTGGAGTGATCTGCCATTTCCTTCTCCAATTCATTTGACAGATGAAGAAACTGAGAGTGTAGTGACTTGTCCAGAGTCATACATCTAGTAAGTGTCTGAGGCTGGATTTGAACAAAAATCCTCCGGGTCCTATTCTCTATACACTATAGTGTCACCTAGCTGCCCATGCAACTGAGACACTGGAAAAATATGATATTTTTGTGAAAATGAAGATATATATATATATATATATATTATGTGGATCTCTGCTTAATTGTAGCATGCATAGAAGAGATGGCAGGGAGGAAAGGAAAGGGAAAGAATAAAGTAAAATGTACACAGCAGAGAACAGAAGAAAACCTACAAGGAAGCAAAGAAAAGATGGACAGATAGAATATACACTTTCTTGAAATGTAAATTTATAGTTTCTTATTTTGAATCCTCTCATGTTCTGCTGTGTACATGACAATACAATTCTTTCTTTTTCTATTTTGTATTTAAGTTTCAGATAAAGAAAAAGAAAATTAAGATATTTGGAAGAGATAATTGGGTAAAAGATAATAAGTTCTGTTTTGGAAATGTTAAGTTTTAGAACTGAGAACCTGATATAAAAGTCTGTGAGTTATCTACCCAGGAAGTAAGAATTTAAATGATAGAAGCTGATGAGATTCCTAAGAGCAAAAATGTGGAAAGAAAAAAAAATCTTGGGATGGAACTTTTGAAAACACAGAGAGCTGAGGGAGCAAACAAAGAAGACTTAGAAGGAACAGTCAGACAGGTAGAAGGAAAACCTTTAGAGTAATGTCAGAAAAATCAGAGAAGAGAGTAAATCTAGAAATGATATCTAAAAGCTAACAGTGGCAGATAAGTGGAGAGGGAGTTGAGAACGGACCATCACATCTGGTGCCTAAGAAATAATTGGTAACTTTGGAGAAAATTATTTTAATTGAGTGATAAAGTCAGAATATAGATTGCAAAAAGAATGAGGAATTAGAGGAGAGGAAAAGGAGAATGCAAGTCAAGTTTATATGTTACTTTTTCAAGGATGAAAAAAGAGAGGGGACATATAGCTTGGAGGGATGGTACGAAGGATCTAGCAAAGATTTTTGTTTTTAAGGATGGGAGATATTTGAGTATTTTGGAAGCAGTAGGGAAAAAACCAACAGATAGGAAGAGGTTGAGAATTTGAAGATGGGGGATAGTTGAGGGTAAGATCTGCTAGAGATAATGGGAAGAAAGGGGATCGAGTGCACATGGTCTTGGTTATAGACCAATCTTGGTCTTGTTATAAACTGGGAGGATGAAAAGAGAGTGGGGGATGATATCAAGGGGTCTAGAAATAAAGAGAATGAGAAAAGAAGGAGTTTACATCATACAGCCATAGTTTTCCCTGTAGATTAAGAGACTAAGCAAGGAGGTATGATTCCTGCCTGCCCAGAAGGACCTGTCAATGTATCTTAGAAAGGGAATCTCAAACTCCTTTATAGATCATTTAATCAGTCAATCAACAGATGTTTATTAAATGAGATAGTCCATAATGTCAGGGCCTAAGCTAGATACTAAGACAAAAATATAATAGTCCCTGTCCACATGGAATTTACATTCCTCAGCTGAGAGAAGTGGGAGGAGGTTCCATAAGAGTTAGAGAATGGACAAAAAGTCTTGGAATGTCTTCTGTGAGCAGTAAGCCAGAAAATCAATAAAGCAATAGAAGGATTGCCTTACTGCAATGAGTACCCAGATGACATTGAATAACATTAATTTATAAGTCACCATGTCACTAGTCACCATTATTATGAGATTTCCTCCAGCTTTGTTCAGCAGTTTTTTAAGAGGGAGCAGAGGAAGTAGATGGTGAGTGTGGTCCAGGGCTGAAGTCTAACAAATTGGAATAACAATAATATAAGGGAGTCAGAAGCAGAGAATGCTATGGAAGGGAAATGGATAGCTACTAAAGAAATAGACAAGTCTGAACAGGAATGTAATATATTGAGAAAATATTGAAGAGTAAATGCTTCCTGAGTCTCAGTGAAGGTGAAAAATAGATTTAGGAGCACCAAGGTATAAAAGGGAGGGAAATAGAGGGGAGTCAGATAGGGAATGTTGGAATTTTTAATTAGGGTATTATAACTCTTTTAACATGGTGAATTCTAGTTCATGATAAGACTCATAACGAATGTTCCAAGTGCTTCAGGTAGAAGAGTGAAATAAAAGAGAAAAATAGTAGGGGGAAATCCCCAATGTTGTGGCAGTGAATCTGGGAATGAATCTTAGCTCTGGTACATGTTAGTGACATATCCTTGGGTCTCTGTTTCTTCATCTTTAAAAATGAGGAAGTTGAGCCTTGGGAGATGACCTTTGAGGTTTCTCCCATTCTCAAAATTTCCAATTCTGCAATTCCAAAAATACAATTCTAGACAAATTAATCCAATAGGCATTTATTAAGCACTTACTATGTGCAAAGCACATACAGAAGGCAGTATGCTAAATAGATAGTGTGCCTGTCATGAATAACTGACTTCCAGTGCTGTGTCTTTAATTAGCCCTGTGCCTAGGCAGCTATCTCAAATTTACTGGCCAAGTCAGGTGGCCATTGGGGATTGAGTTCCTACACAAGTCTGGACCTCTTTCCAGTTTGCTGCTCTTCTCTCATAAGAGAGGACAAATTTGGAAAGGCCATGAAAGTGCAAAGTGATAATTCCACCATCACAGGGGATGACACATTACAACTGAGACAAGTCAAATCCACAAGCACTTATTAAGAGCTTACCAAATGCCAAATACCCTACTAAGCATTGGAAATATAAATACAAGTGAACAAGACAATCATTCAACAAACTCCCTCCCTCCCTCCCTCCCCCTTCCCTGCCCCCCTCTCTCCTCTCTATCTCTGTCTCTGTCTCTCTGTGTATCTGTCTGTCCATGTCTGTCTCTCTGTCTCTGTCTCTGTCTCTGTCTCTGTCTCTGTCTCTCTCTCCTTTTTTCTCTATGTATGTCTCGCTGTGCATGTCTGTTTCACTCTGTCTTTGTTTCTGTCTCTCTTTCTGTCTCTCTCTGTCTCTGTCTCTGTGTGTCTTTCTCATTCTTTCTGCCTTTGTTTCTGTTTCTGTCTCTGTTTCTATCTCTCTGTCTTTGAGTGTGTCTCTGTGTATTTTCCCTTCTCTTTGTTTCTGTCTCTCTGTCTCTCTGTGTGTGTCTATGTATGTCTCTGTGTCTCTCTCATTCTTTCTGTCTTTGTTTTTATTTCTGTCTCTGTCTATCTCTCTGTCTCTGGGTATGTGCATCTCTCTCTCTCTCTCTCTCACACACACACACACACACTCACACACACACACACATACACACACACACACACACACACACACACACACACACACACACTCTCTCTCTCTCTTCTACACAGAGGAGTAAGGGGATGAAAATGCTCGGAATGGAGAAATTCCAGCAAGTGGGCAGGGCAGCCTGGACAGAAATGAGGATACAGCTATTCTATGCATTCTTTAATGAAGGTTCTGAGTGGAGCCAATGAATCCAAGGGAAACTGCAAGGGCAGAGAGGACTTCCAGTGTGAGGAGTCCAGGGTGGAAATGAGCTTTCCAGTTTTTATGTAGAAAAGCTTGAATAAGTCAGGAATGCATCCTTGAGAGAAATGAGTAACTTGGAGAGATCAAAGAAAGGGAGGAAGAGTGGTCAAAAAATTGTCTTAAGGAAGTAAGGAATGGCTTTAGGTCTTGGAGGGTGGCCAGGATTTGAGTAAATAGAAAAGTTAGAATTTTCCTGGCAGATGTAAAGATCTAGGGATATGATTCAATTAATCAGTCAACAAGCATCTATAAAGTGTGCACTAAGTGCCAAATACTATGTTAGGTGATAGGAATACAGAGACCAAAAAACAGAGCAGGTCTTGCCCTCAAGAAGCTTACATTCTTTTTTTTTGTTGTTTTGTTTGTTTTTCTTAATAGTTTTTATTATCAAAATATATGCAAAGATAATTTTCTTTTTTATTAAAACTTTTTTATTTTCAAAACAAATGCATAAATAATTTTCAACATTTACCTTGCAAAACTTTATATTCCAAATTTTTCCTTCCCTTCTCCCATCCCCTCCCCTAGATGTCCAGCAGGCCAATGTATGTTAAACATATGCAATTTTTCTATACATATTTCTACAATCATCAAGGTGCACAAGAAAAAATCAGATCAAAAAGGAAAAAAATATGGAAGAAAACAAAATGCAATCAAACAATAACAAAAAAAGGTGAAAATACTATGTTGGAATCCAAACTCAATCCCCACAGTCCTCTCTCTGGTACAGATGGCTTTTCCATCACAAATCCATTGTGTCCATAGAGACACAACTGGATCAAAGGATATGCAGAGTTTGATAGCCCTTTGGGCATAGTTCAAAATGGCTCTCTAGAATGATTGGACGAGTTCACAACTCCATCAACAATGTATTAGTGTCCCAGTTTTCCCACATCCCCTCCAAAATTTATCATCATTTTTTCCTGTCATCTAAGCCAATCTGAGAGGTGTGTAGTGGTGCCTTGCATTTCTCTGATCAATAGTGATTTAGAACATCTTTTCATATGACTAGAAATGGTTTCAATTTCTTTATCTGAAAATTGTCTCTTTATATCTTTTGAACATTTATCAATTGGAGAATGGCTTGAATTCTTATAAATTTGAGAAACACAAATTTTATATATTTTAGAAGTGAGACCTTTATCAGAACTCTTGGATATAATTTTTTCCCAGTTTATTGCTTCCCTTCTAATCTTGTTCCCATTGGTTTTGTTTGTACAAAAAGTTTTTAACTTAATATAATCAAAATTATCCATTTTGCATTTCATAATGTATTCTAGTTCTTCTTTGGCCACAAATTTCTTCCTTCTCCACAGATCTAAGAGGTAGACTATCCTTTATTTTTTCAATTTGCTTATAGTATCACTCTTTATGTCTAAATCAGGAATCCATTTTGACCTTATTTTGGTATAGGGTGTTAGGTGTGGGCCAGTGCCTGGTTTCTGCCACACTAATTTCCAATTTTCCCAACAATTTTTGTCAAATAGTGAACTCTCATTCCAGAAGCTGGGGTCTTTGAGTTTATCAAAAACTAGATTCCTATAGTTACTGACTATTGGGTCTTGTGAACCTAACCTATTCCAATGATCAACTACTCTATTTCTTAGCCAATATCAAATGGTTTTGATGACCACTGCTGTATAATATACTTTTAGGTCTGGAATAGCTAGGCCACCTTCATTTGCATTTTTTCATTAATTCCCTTAAAATTCTTGGCTTTTTTGTTCTTCTTTGAACTTTGTTATTATTTTTTTCTACATCTGTAAAATAATTTCTTGGGAGTTTGATTAGTATGGCACTGAATAAATAGATTAATTTAGGTAATATTGTCATTTTTATTATATTTGACCTACCCATGCGCACTTGCTATTTTTCCAATTGAATAGATCTGACTTTATTTGTGTGGAAAGTGTTTTGTAATTGTGTTCATATAATTCCTGACTTCGTCTTTGCAGGTAGGCTCCCAAATATTTTATATTTTCTATAGTTATTTTAGCAAAGATAGTTTTCAACATTCACCCATGCTAACCTTGTGTTCCAAATTTTTCTCCCTCCTTTCCCTCCACTCCCTCCCCTGGATAGCAAGTAATCCAATATATGTTTTTTAAAATGTGCAATTTTTCTATGCATATTTCCATAATTATGATGCTGCACAAGAAAAATCAGACCAAAAAAGAAAAAAATGAGAAAGAAAACAAAATGCAAGCAGACAATAACAAAAAAAGTGAAAAACTATGTTGTGATCCACATTTAGTTCCCACATCCTCTCTCCAGATGCAAATATTTCTCTTCATTACAAGTCTATTGGAATTGGCCTGAAAGGAAGCTTACATTCTAAAGAGGTAATAAAACAGGTACATAGCCTGTATGTATATGTGTGTAGGTATATGTGTATACATACATTTGTATACATACATATATAATTAGGTTCCAATTATATATGTATATACATACATATATATGTATAGATTTTTGTGTGTCCATCTATTTATCTATGAAGCATTTAGTATAGACCATAGGAGACACACATATACATACACACGTGTATGTTCATCTATGTACATCATATATATATATGTGTGTGTGTACAATATATATTATCTGAGTTATAAAGACCTGAGTTCAAATCCAGGTGATTACTAGTTATGTAACCCTCCACTTAACCTCTGTTTTCCTTAATCCACTGGAGAAGGAAATGGCAAAGCACTTCAGTATCTTTGCCAAGGAAACCATGGACAAGGTAGCCTATGGGGTCCTCAAGAATTGGATATTACTGAATAATAACAATATGTATTTGTATGATAAAAGTACTTATATATTTTTAAGGTTTATACATATATAAGACACATATTATATATAAGATTTATATGTATATATAAATGTATATATGCATATATATATATATATTAGTGTGTGTATACACACTGTATATATACACTAACTTTGCCATAGCTAGAGAGACTTGGAGAAAACAGCCCATCCAGATATTGAAAGTCATATTTGAGTTTTTTTAACATCCCCATAAATTCCTTTTATAATAGACAAGCCTGGGCAGGAACTGGAGCCAGTATAAGGACATGGTACCTACAAAGTAAAATCAAGTCCATGGGTCATTAGAGCTGGTTAAATAAATAGGAATTAAAATACTGGTCCAACCACTCCCACTCATAGCCCAGAAAGCTCTTTCCCCATTCAATGATTTATGGATAGGTGCTTGGAGCTTCCTTCTGGTTATACATAGACAGAATCTAAGGTCTGGGAGAGTCTTTGGCCATCATGAGCAATGAATGGTGCCATGGATGGAGCAAGAGGGCAAGAGTTTGTTCCAGTGGTCTTTGGAAGCCTCCTAATCAAATCTAAGCCCAGCTCCCAATAAGCCACAGAGTCCCGATGAGCTTTGTAAATGGTCTGCAATCTGTGAAGCAGGTTTGCCAGGCACTTTCCACCGCAATTAAGGGAGCGTGGTATCAGAGAACAAGTGCTGGGTTTAGACTCAGAGAACCCAGGCCCTGCTTTTTATACTTTTTTCCCTTCATGGCTTTGAGCAAACCACTTTTTGCCTCCCTGTTTCTTCATCTGTGAAATGAGCAGCTGGATGAAATGACCGCTAAGATCCTTCCTCTCACCTCAGATGCTTACTAGCTGTGGGACTCTGGGAAAGTCATTTATCTTGTTCAGCCATTTTTCAGTTGTGTCCAAGTCTCTGCAACTCCATGTGGGATTTTCTTTGCAAAGATACATCCCATTTTACAGATGAGGAAACTGAGGCAAACAATGTTATGTGATGTGGTCAAGGTCACACAGCTAATAAATGTTTAAGTCTGGATTTGAAATCAAGAAGATGAAGCTTCCTGACTTCAGGAAGGCACTAGCTGGCACTTAATCTCTGTCTGTCTCAGTTTCTTTATCAATAAAATGAGGATAATAATAATAGCACATGCCTTGTTGGGTTCTCAAGAGGATAAAATATAAAGCATCTTGAAAAGCACTATATAAGTGATGTATAAGTACGGTGTACTATTTATTATTGTTGTCATTTTGTATATTAAAATGTGATATATAAGTACTATTATTATCATTATTTTTGTTATTTTATATCTGTGATCCTAGATATCTTCAAAAGATCAGAAGTCACAGTTAGAAGTGTTTAGGGTAGACACACTGAGTTTAGTTCTCTGTCTCTGCCTCTTTCTCTGTCTCTTCTCTCTTTCTTTCTCTCTGTCTCTGACTCTCTGTCTCTATTTCTCTGTGTGTGTGTGTCTTTCTGCTTGTGTCTCTCTATGAATTCTGTCTGTCTCTGTTTCTCTGTCAGTCTCTGTCTCTGTCTCTCTCTTTTTTCTCTCTCCTCTCTCTATCTCACTGTCTCTGTTTCTTTGTCTCTGTCTCTCTGCCTCTGTCTCTCTATTTTTGTTTTTCAGTCTCTATGTGTGTGTGTCTTTATGTCTGTCTCTATCTGTATGTGTGTGTCTGTCTGTCCCTTTCTCACTCTCTCTCTCCTTCATTCCTTCCCTCCCTTCCTTTCTGTCCTTCCTTCCTTCCCTCCTTCCCTCCCTTCCTTCCCCCTTTTTCCCTCCCTCCCTCTCTCTCTTTCTCTCTTCCTATCCTTCTCTCTCTTCTTCCCTCTCCTCTCCTCTAATTCTCTCTCTTTCTCTCTCCCTCTCTCTGCCTTCTTCTCCCTCCCTCCCTCTCTCCTTTTCCCTTTTCCTCTCTCTCTCTCTCTCTCTCTCTCTCTCTCTCTCTCTCTCTCTCTC
>JAJPUD010004980.1:114566-135145 GCA_023553655.1 Myrmecobius fasciatus | reverse complement strand
TCTCTCTCTCTCTCTCTCTCTCTCTCTCTCTCTCTCTCTCTCTCTCTGTCTCTTTCTGTCCCTGTCTTTGTCCCTGTCTCTGTCCCTATCTCTGTTTCTTTTTCTCTGTGCCTCTCTGCCTCTGTCTCTCTATTTTGTCTTTCAGTCTGTGTGTGTGTGTTTATGTCTGTCTGTGTATGTGTGTGTCTCTCTATCTCTGTCTGTCTCTGTCTCTCTCTTTCTCACTCTCTCTCCTTCATTCCCTCCATCCCTTCCTTTCTGTCCTTCTTTTCCTCCCTCCCTTTCTGTCCTTCTTTCCCTCCCTCTCTTTCTTTTCTTCTCTCCCTCCCTCCTTCCCCCCCTCTCTTTCCCTCCCTCCCTCCCTCTCTCTCTTTCCCTCTTCCTCTCCTCTCTCTTCTTCCCTCTCCTCTCCCTCTCTTTCTCTCTCTCTCTCCCTCTCTCTGCCTTCCTCTCCCTCCCTCCCTCTCTCCTTTTCCCTCTTCCTCTCTCTCTGTCTCTGTCTCTCTGGCTCTCTGTGTCTCTCTGGCTCTCTGTCTTTTTTCTGGCTCTCTCTTTCTCTCTCTCTGTCTCTTTCAGTCTTTCTCTCTATCTCTGTCTCTCTGTGTCTCTCTCTCTATCTCTGTGTGTGTCTCTTTCTCTCTGTGTGTGTCTCTGTCTCTCTGTGTGTGTCTCAGTCTCTCTCTGTCTCTGTCTCTCTCTGTGTCTTTTTCTGGCTCTCTCTTTCTCTGTCTCTCTTTCTCTCCTTTTCCCTCTTTCTCCTCTCTCTTTTCCCCCCACTTCCCCTTCTTCTCTTCCCCAAGTCACAAACCATCACGCTTATGTTCTATATTATATAAAACCATAGATTTGGAGCTAAAAAAAGCCTCTGAGGTATCTGGCCTGACCCATTGTTGTCCACAGACACTAAGCATCAGGGACGGTTCCTGTTTCAGACCCTGCATCTCCTGTCCCTCACTGGTCCCCTTCCTCCCATAGAACACAAGCTGCTTGAAGGGAAACCCTGTTTTCTTTTCACTACCCCAGAACCCCGCACACAGGGCTTGCAAAAAGCTTCCTAGAATGAATCCTCCTTTCTTTAGAGGGCCTGAGGGCCAGGAGCTGCCTATCCATGTCTTCCTGCTCAGGACCAAGGTCAAAGTAAAATAACCTTTGATCATCATCCTTCTGAACTGAGACTGAGACCAAGGTCATTCTAGGGGGGCTGAAGGTGAAACCCAAAAGATAGAAATAGGGTCAGCTGATTCTGACCACAGGGTCTGCCTTCTCTACAGTGTTCACTTCAAACACACACATGTGACACACAGACTCACACACATGAACACATATGCACACACCAAATATACTCAAGCACAGATACACGCAGAATCATCTACATAGACAAATATACAAATACACGCACACAGAGACACACAAACACACAGAATCAGCTGCACATAGATGTACAGACTTGTTTACATACAGACACACACACATGCACAAATACACACATACATTCTCAGATACACATCTGCACACATATACATATATCTATACATCTATCCATAGATACACACAGAATGATATACATAGATATACACACATACACTCTAACACACATGGATACACACAGACACACTTGTGTGCACACACACAAATATACAAATCTCACACACAGTCTCAGACACCCCCCCAAATATACATATGACCCTACACACACTCAGACACACAAAGAAGCACATACATATGCACTTGCACATACACAATTACGCATAGATACAGACTTATACACACAAACACACCCATGCACACAAATATACGTACACACAATCACACACACACATACACACATATCCCTCTTCAAATCAGACACCTAAGTCTCTCAGTTCCACCAGAGTTGTCAGGATAGAATGTCTGGGGGAGATTTGGGGTTAAAAGCATAGAGAGGCTTGAAATAAAATGATTTTGAGGGGAAGGGACTTCATAGGATTCTTGACCTGCATGACACCCCCCAGGAAGAGAGTTGTGGAATATTGGGGGTTTATTTTTGGCATCCTTTGTCCTATCTACCTATGATAAGACCACTCGGTTTAAGTCTCTATCAAGAGACCTTGATTCAGTTCCCAGCCGTACAATTTGCCAGTCATGTGACTTTTGAAAAATCTCTTATCTGAGCCTCAATGTCCTGTAAAATGCCAGGATTGGGGTGAATAAGGTCTAAGAAGGACCAGGCTATGAGGTCCTTTCCAAATTCAGCACATTCTTCCCCAAAGTTACTTCCAATTCAAATTGTGAACATATATTATATGCCTACTGCATGCAAGGCATCATGCTAAAGATGCAGGATTAAAAGACAAAACTGCAATGGACTGTTCTCCAAGAGTTTACCTTCTTCTGTGGGGATAAAGATATACAAAGATAGGTATTATGAGGTGGGAAATAACAGGGGAAGAGAAAGGTCCAGGACACTCGGCACAAATAGCTGCTTTGGGGATCAGGAAATATTCCTGTGTGCTTGTTCCACCCTTCCCTATTCAGACATTCAAAAGTTCTCTCAGCTATGACATTCTGGGTTCTAAGGCCCCTCTCATCTCTTATATTTTGTGTTCTAAGACCCCTCCCAGCTCTGCCATCCTGGGTCCTAAGGGCCCTCCCAGCTCTGACCTCCTGGGTTCTAAGGGCCCTCCCAACTCTGACATCCTGGGTTCTAAGGGCCCTCCCAGCTCTGACATCCTGGATTCTAAGGGCCCTCCTAGCTCTGATATCCTGGGTCCTAAGGGCCCTCTCTGCCCTGACATTCTGCATTCTATGACTCCTCCCAGTTCTAAAACTCTCTGTTCTAAGGGTCCTCCAGCTCTGACAACCTTTGTTCTAAGTACCTTCCCAGCTCAGACATCCTGTGTTCTAAGTACCCTCCCAGTCCTGACATCCTTATTTCTAAGGTCTCCCCTAGCTCTGACATTCTGTATTCTAAGACTCATTCAACTTTAACATTCTGTGTTCTAAGGCTTTCTCAAAAATCCCTCCCAACTCTACCATTCTCCATTTCAAGATTTTATTCCCAGATTTTATCCCCCTCTAACATTCTCTGCTTTAAAGTCAAGTTCTGCATTCTAACATTCCGTACTTCCAAGTCAATGAAGATTTGACAGGGATGAAGATGACATCTAAGCTCCTCCACATGTGCTCCCAGAGGATTTGGTGGATAGAACCTGCAGAACCTTAGCACTCATGGTTTGCTAACCCTTCAATATCCATTTAAGAAATGCTGTTAATTTTAAGGTGAAAAAGGCCAAAGAATAGTTAAATACTTGGAGTTCCTCAAGGAGACTTTTCTCTACAGCCCCAGCATATGATATAGTGCTTTGGCACCCAGTGGGCACTTTATAAGCCTTTATTAGCCTGATTTGAGCTGATCTGCCCCTTTCCCTTTCAATACCACTATAAGAAAAAAAAAAGAGTGAATGAAATTCGTGGAGCTTTTGGCATTCAGCTTTTTCCTTTGAGCTGCTATTCGGAGCTGCTTGTCAGCAGGGGGCCCTGGCTCCACATGAACAGGAGAGGAAGGTCCGAGCTTCCTTTTTTGGCATCTGTGCTTGGGAGAGAGGGGGAAGGGAGGGCAAGCCATGGCTATGTGTGAAGTGTGTATCCCTGTTGTTTCTACATTGTGTGTGTCTATCTGCAAGAATCCAGGTAAAGTACCTATGTGTCTGTGGGGGGAGGGATGCTGTATGTGCTTCTGCATGGGTTCAGGTCTGTAGCACATATTTATCTATATCTTTCGGTGTATAGGGAAGGAAACCCTTAAAGGACCCCAAGAGGATGGATTGATGCTCTATTCCTTAGCGTTGTTTTTCCTTTAGCAAAAGAAGCAAGGTCATCCTTTTGACTTTCCCCCCTTGGGAAAGGAACCTTTTCCCCCAGAATCTGGAAGAGTCTTTAGAGATTACCCCATTAAAGCCCCCTTCACTTTACAGAGGAGGAAACTGAGACCCAGAGAACGAGGAAACCTCCTGAGCCTCACAAAATAGTGAGTGACAGAGGCAGCATTTAGACCCACCCTCTGGACATCAGAGGCAACCCATCCTTTCCACTATACCACTCTGGAATCATTTTGCCCAGCAAGCCTCCAGGCCAGTACTAGATCTGAAGATTTAGAGCTGGGAAGGACCTTGGAGATTATCTATTCTGACTCACTTGTTTTTACAGATGAGAAAGCTGTAAAAGTGAGAAAACTGGAGAGAAATATTGAGTGACCTGCCCAACATGGCTCAAGTTGTATCCCCTTGGAAAAGGGAAAGGAACATCCAAGGCTTTTCCTCAGTGGAGGATTAGAAATGAGGGAGCTTTGGGCTGAGTAAGAAAGAACCTATAGTGGACAGCTGACAGGGGAGGGGGATCCATGGATCGGGGAAGGAGATCAGAAAGAAAATATCCTAAATATTTATTATGCACCTACTGGATTCTAGGCATTCAAGATGTAAAAATGAGAAAACGGTGGTCTCCAACATAGAAGACTTTACATTCTATTGAAATTTATATATCCTAGGCAAGGATTGTAACGTGTAGTTTTGTGTTACTGCTCACCTGAGGCTTTGAACTTTCCTTGAAACCCATACCACACCAGAAACCTTTTCTGCAGCATCTTCTAGTTCTACAATGCCCCTCCACCACCTCCACTTGGAGTCTTTGAATAACAGAGGACTCATTCCCTACAGAAGCAACCCATTCTGCTTTGAATCACTTCTCATCATTAGGAAGTATTTCCCAAAAATTCCCCCTTGCAGCAACTTCCCCCTTCTGCTTTTTCAGCCTGCCCTCTGGGACCAAGAGGAAGAAATAAATAATTCTTTCACATGGCAGTCATTCACACTTGAAGACCGATGGTACCCTGGTACCCTGGATAGAGTGCTGGCTCTGGATTAAGGAAGATCTGAGTTCAAATCTAACTTCAGACACTTCCTTGCTGTGTGACATTGAGAAAGTCACTTAAGTTCTATTTACTTCAGTTTCCTCAGCTGTAAAATGAGGATAATAATTTTAAATGAAGTATTTGTAAAAAGTACTTAGTACAGTGCCTGACACATAGAAAGCATTATATTCCATTCCTTGTTCCCATTTTTGTATCTATCATATTTCCTCTTTCCTTTAGACTAAACATTCTCAGTTGTTCCATCATATGGTCTGGTCTCTAGTACCCTCAACACCTTAGTCACCCTTCTTTGGACACAGTGTAGCTTACTGTTATTTTCCTCAAAGGGGGGATTCAGAAGAAAGGAAAACCTTGGAGCAACCATGGCAAGCTGAATTTTCTGACATTAAAAATGTGATCACAAAATTTGCAAGAATCTCTTTTGTGTTACCCCCTTTCATGTGTCCTAGTCAGTTTGCCTCTCCTTAGTTCTAACCCTGGGTACTTGATTTGCCATGAATTATCTTGGAGGGAGGTCCCTGCCCATTTTTGGCAAACCCAATGACCAGCAAGCCTGGTCTATAAAGGGAATTCATAGGAGGGAGGAGGCAGTGTACAGTGTATAGTAGTGTAGACTACTGAAGCAGTCTTGCTGAAGGAGCACTTATATTTATATGTTTTGTTTTTATTTAGTACTTTATTTTCCCAGTTACACATAAAAACAATTTTTAACATTTGTTTTTAAAATTTTGAGTTTCAGATTCTCTCCCTTCCTCCCTCTCCACCCCATTCCTCACTGAGAATGAAAGCAACTCAATATAGTTATACATGTGTAGTCATGTAAAAGATTTCCATAATGCTTATACATAGATCAAAAAATAAAGTAAAAAAATACTTCAATCAGCACTCAGACACCATTAGTTCTTTCTCTGAATTTTTCATCATAACTCCTTCAGAACTCTCTTGGATCATTGTATTGCTGAGAATAGTTAGATCATTCCCAGGGGATCATCTGGCAATATTACTGTTATTTTATACACAATACATTTCATTGTGAATCAGCTCATGGAAGTCTTTCCAAATTTTTCTGAGAACATCCTGCTCATCATTTCTTATAACATGATAATACTCCATCATAATCACACTATAATTCAACATTACCTAATTGATGGTCATCTCCTCAATTTCCAATTCTTTGCTCTCATAAAAGAGCTGGTATAAATATTTTTGTATATATATGCCTTTTCCTTTTTGCTTTTTTTTCTCTTTTGAGATACAGATCTAGGAGTGATACCACTAGATATCTAAGTCAAAGGGTATGCATTGTTTTATAACCTTTTCAGCATAGTTGCAAATTGCTCTACAGAATGGTTGAATCAGTTCAGAATTCCACCAATATTAATGTCAATTTTTCCCACATCCCTCCAACATTTGTCATTTCCCTTTTTCTATCCTATTAGCCAGTCTAATAGATATGTGGTAGTACTGCAGAATTGTTTTAATTTGTATTTCTCTGATCAATAGTGAGTTAGAGCATTTTTCATATGGCTATATATAGCTGTGATTACTTCATCTGATAACTTCATATCTTTTAATCATTTATCAACTGGGGAATGGCTCTATTTTTTTTTTATAAATCTGACTCAGTTCTCTCTATGTTTGAGAAATGTGGCCTTTATCAGAGAAACTTGCTTCAATTTTTTTTCACAATTACTCTTGCTAATTCTATCCCACCTTTATTCTTTTTTCTCTTCTTTCACCTTGTTCCTTCTCAAAAGTGTTTTGCCTCTGACTATCCCCTCCTCAGGATATCCTCCTTTCTGTCATCCCTCTTTCTCTTATTTCTTTCCTTCCTATTTTCCTGTAAAGTGAGAGATTTCTATAACCCATTTAGGTATGTATGTTATTCCTTCTCTGAGCCAATTCTGATGAGGGTGAGGTTCATTCTTTCTCTTTTATCTCCCCACTTCTTCCCCTCTATTATAAAAGCATTTTTGCCTCTTTACATGTGATAATTTTCCTTCTCTTCCAATACATTCCTCTCTCACTTCTTATTTTAAGATACAATTTTGAAGGAGTAATTATTCCAGGAAAAAGAATAGTAACTTTTTTTTATCACTATTCACTCATTCTTTCCTGGGGCCATTATTTCCCCTCAATCTTTTCAGTGTGGTGACCAGAGAAGGAATATAGAATTTCAGTGGTGGCAAGGAAGTCATATATGGGAGGTGACTTAAAACATGGAAGGTCTGATTTGAAATGAACCTTGGAACATAAAAGTCTCTGAACCATTGGATGGAAGAAGTGTGTTCTATAGGTATCAGCACCTTGGACGTGTACTCTTTTGAAGGAGAGAAAAAATGAATTTGGGGGGAGGTAAGTAGGGGAGAGTTTCACTGTGTGTGTTTGTATTTCTAGTTCTTTGTGTGTGTATAAAAATGGGACTCACCCAATATGTATTAATGTAGAATAAATGCTCATTGGACCCTGAGATGAGATAGCCTTTCTAATACGGCCATTCCTGTTCCTCCCCCTCTGCTCTCCTCAGCCCTTTTTCCTTGAAATGAGGAAGAAATTAGAATAAACAGAGACACCCAAGGGGACCTCAATTACTGTTCTCTAATGGAGTGGGATCATTGCATGAGAGGTGATTGTCCTTTACATTATACAAGCCAGTTGTGCCTGTTTGCATAATATGCCTATCCATTTACTGTCTAAAATGCATCTTTAGCAAAGAAGACCTATTTCACTCTTTGCTCCCTCTAGAAAGGCTTCACCATGCCTAAAATCAAGGAAACAGCCATGATGCCTTCAATGACCCAGTAAAAAACAAACAAACAAAACAAAAAAAAAACAAAAAACAAAAAACATTTCATCAGGCAGCTCCTGCACGCTGCTTATTTGCTTTCCAGTTTGGCCCTACAAAAGTTTATATTGACCACAAGAGAGAGAACACAGACAGAGAGCAGAGAGCAATTCTCCATCCTTATGACTATCCTCTGGACACTTTGGCTCATTAGTGTCTTTTTTTTTTATGTAGTACTCAGGAAAAAGTTTGAATAAACAAAACTTCCTGCTCCAAATTGTCAACATGAATCCAAAGATGGAATCAGAATCTCAGAATTACAAAGGACATTAGAGCTGAGCATAATAGTGTATGCTTATAATCCTAGCTCCTGGAGAAACTGAGGCTGATGAATAGCTTGGGTTTGGGAGTTAGGGTAAAAGCCAGTAGAATATCCACACTAATTCGGCCACCAATGTGGTGAACTCCTGGGAGCAAGGGGACACTAGACTGTCTAGGAAGGAGTGAATCATCCCAGCTTTTCTAACAATCAGCAACTGGACTTGGGCCCAGGAGTGGCTAATGCACTTTAAAGGAATAAAAGGACTTTAAAAGCTTCCTAGTTCAACCTACAACTGACCAAGAATCCCTTGTACAACAATAGCTAACATTTGTACTACATCTACTATGTGCCAGGTACTATTCTAGGTACTTTGCAATTATTATCTCATTTGAGCCTCAAAACAGCCAAGGGTGATAAGTGCTATTATTATTTCCATGTTATAATTAAGAAAATGGAAGCAAACAGAGTGACTTACTCAAGGTCACACAGCTGGTGACTGTTGGAGGCCAAATTTGAATTCAGGTTTTTTTTCTGAAGAAAATAAAAACATAAAAACCCCATCCAACCTTTGTTAGATTTCTAGTGAAGGAAACTCTCTACCTTTTAAAACAACTCATTTCTTTTTCTTTATTTCTTTTTTGATGGTATTCTTTGTTATACTCTTCCCCCTTATATCTAGCCTGAAGGTGACTTATTTGAGTGTAACATCCTCTTGGGGAAATGTGATGGAGGGATTCTCCTTGCCAAAAAAAAAGCAAGCTAGCAAACAAACAAATAAACTTCAGAATAGGAACAGATATTCTTGGCTTTCTATCAGTTATGAAGACTCTTTTAACTAGTTGAGGAGCAAGAACTCCATACACAAAATGGGCAGTCTCTTACTTCCCTTGAAGGATAAAATCAATTATCTGAGTTTTCAATGGTCAGTATAGACTTTCCTTTCCCCTATCAGCCCTCAAGCCATGATCTTTTGGCCTCTTATACAATCTTATGATTGAGATGGGGCAGAGGCAGTCTCCTGGTTGTATTTTCTTTCCTGTGGTACACAGTCTTGTGAAATCTCAAAAGGCAGTTGATATTTTCTCTCCTTCCTGGGTGCCTGAGCAGTGGGATGTCAAGCTAGCAAAATAATATTGGCAACAACAGATCAGGAGAAAAAGACAGAGACAGACAAACAGAAACAGAGAGAGACAGAAAAGAGAGACAAAGACAAATGAGAGAAGAGGAAGGGAGAGATAGGAGAGACAGAAAAAGAGAAAAGAGGAGAGAGACAGACAAAAACAGATAAGAGAGGAGGTAGAGGAGGAGGAGGAGAAAGGGACAGAGAGAGGCAGAGAAGAGAGACAGAGAGACAGAGACAGTCAGAGAAAGAGAAGAGACAGCCAAAGGAAAGTGACAGACAGAGATGGAGAAAGGAACTTTTAGGAGAAAAGTTATTTGTGTTGACTTTGGCTGTCTTCAGGGGAGACGAAATATTAAAACACCTTGTGAGCAGCCCTTTTACAAATGTCCCAAAAGCCTTGAATTCTAGCCTCTCATCTAACTGTAATCATTTTTTTCATTCCCTTTTCTATGTGGGAATAAAACTGTCAGTTCCATACTTGATTCACATTTGTACTCTGACTTCCTTTTTATTCTCCTCACTCACTTAAGTGGATGCCTTAAACTAGAGCCCCCAAATGAATTGTTCTTCAGGAATCTGAGATAGAGCTAGATTTAGGGTTCCCTTTTAAGGACACTGTCAACTCCAGAGCTTTGAACTAGGGGCAAACTATAGGGGCAATAAAGTAAAGGGACTGGCAAAAGTCAGAAGTTTGTATATTCTCTACTTAGTGGTGCCCAACTAGTCAATGTGTTCCATATCTTATACTCATTGCTCCAAGCTCTGCTCTCTGCAGTCAAGCAGAAAAGGTAGGATCCTTCTTGTATATAACAATCTGTCAAATGCTTGCAGACAACTCATGATCTTGCTCAGTTTTCTATCCTCCAGGCTAAGATTCCCTGGCTCTTTGATCTGACTGTTAAAATGCACAATCCTAAGTCCATTCACCATCGTTATGACTATCCTCTGGACACTTTGGTTCATCAGTGTCTTTTTTTAAGTGTAGTACTCAGGAAAAATGTTTGACTGAATAAACAAAATTTCCTAAATGTGCTCTGAAGAGAGCAGAGGACATTGAGAATATGATCTATTTCTTTCTGGAAACCGCCTCTCTTAATGAAGTCTAAGGCTATATTCACTTTTGAAGACTGCCCTCTCTTTTCATATCAGTAACTCGTATTGAGCTTGTTGTTCACTAAGATCCCTAGAACTCTTCAAATTATTGTTCACTCTGACTATTCTGGACTCAATATTATATACGCATATGTCTGGAAAATATGTATAGTCTGTTTCTTAGGAAGCCAGGAGCTAAAGAATAACTAGTTTAGTCCAATATCTAGGAAATTCAAATTATAATTAGTCAATTAGAGTAAGCAAGGTGGCACACTAATAGAGAGTTGGGACTGGAATCAGGAAGACCTGAGTTCAAAAATGACCTCAGACACTTACTAGTAATCCTGGGGAAGACACTTAACTGCCTCAATTTCCTCAGTAGTAAAATGGGGATAATAATAGCACATAGCACTATATAAAATGCTAGCTATTACCATTATTCATTCAATCAATAAACATCAATTAAGAACTTACTATGTACCAGCCACTGTAATAAGCAATATTTTTCAATAATAATTATTATCATTAATATAATCACATAATTATCAATAATAGTTATTGTTATTATTTTTTTTTACAATTCCAATATCATAGATTGTAGGGCTGAGAAGGATTTTAGCTCATCCTATCTTTCACCTCCCCTACCCATAGATGTTTTTTTCAACCTACAATTCCTACCCAGAGAGAAGTTGGGGAGCAGATAAATGGGATCTAGAGCCAGTCAGAATAGCAGTAGGGGGTCCATGCTCCTAAAAATCTAATTTACTTTATTTATATAATTAAAAGACAGAACAAGATATGTAGTTCCCTAGAGGATAGGGAACTACATATTCTTAGTTGCTGAACTATTAGATCAAGTCTCTTCATCCTGAGAGGAATAAATGGGCATACAAATTGAAATGGCTAGAGAAGGGATGAATATCCATAAATACCACCCCTTATTCCAAAAGAAATCTATCAACTCACATGTTTAACTTTATTAGTTCTACATGAGACTAATCCAGGTGCGAGTGCCTCAACTTTCTTTGTCTAACTCAGTATAAGACTCAGCAGTTCCTAGAATGTGTAGGTCATCAAAATGATCTAGTCTATAATGTACTTGTCCTATAATAGGCATTTAATAAATGTTTGTTGACTGACTGGTTGATTTATTGGATAGAATCAGCAATCTGGGAACCATTAGAATGTATAGAAAGAAAAATATGGGGAACCAGAAGGCGACAGGGAATAGACCAAAGATGTACATATGTGTTTTCATATCCTGGTATGAATGTATTCATATATTGTAATTTGTATATTTACCAATAAATCTAGTAGTTACATCAGTTTAGTATAAGACTTTATGTTCCTTAAAATCCCAAATCTGATGTGACAAAATCCAGGTTCAAAGAAACTAACAATTACAAATCTGGAAGGAAATTTACAACACTGGTTTTCCTAAGTAGAATCAGAGACTTTCAGATTTTGAAGGGGTTCTATATAAGCAGAATCCATACCTGAATAAAATTTCTCTCTATAGCATCTCCAGCAAGCCTTCAGAAAGAATGCTCTTGGAGATTTCAAGTGATGGAGAACTTAACCTGATATTTCCCAGTCCATTGGTGGAGAGTTCTAATTATTTGGAAATGTATCCTTATCTAGAGCCCACATCTGCCTCCCTTTCATTTACTTGCACAGAGAGAGAATCTTAAAGAAAATTGTCGACTGTCTGGACCAGTCCCTTCATTTTATAGATGAGGAAACTGAGATCCAGAGAGAGGAAGTGGTTTACCTAAGATCTCACAGGGCTTTAGTGGCAAAAGTGGCATTTGAACTTGAGTGTCTGTCTCAAAATGCAAGATTCTTTTCAGAGGCAAACTGTTGTTATTTGTTAGAAACTTCTCCCTTAGAATAATCCAAAATATACCTCTCAATGTCTTCACCTCTGTGATCTTATTGACTCTCTCTAATGTCAAGCAGAACAAAACAAAAAATCTGGATTCAAATCCTGCCTCTGACTTATTGGTTATGATCAAATCACTTAATCCCTGTGAGCCTCAGTTTCTTTGACTATAAAATGGTTAATGTGAACTATAAGGTCTCTTCAAACTCTAAAACTAATTCTGTGATCCTGCATCTAATCCTTCTTTCATGTGACAGCATTTTGAATAATTGAAGGAAAATACCACATCCCTCCAAGTCTACTCTCTGTCCTTAGTTCCTATATGCTAAACATATCCATCTGTTCTTCATATGGTATAGCCAATCAATCAACAAGAATTTATTAAATGTCTATTGTGTTCCAGGCACTGTTCTAGACATTAAGGATATAAAGAAACAAAAATGAAATAGCCCTTGTCCTCAATAAGCTTACATTCTAAGGGAGGGAGACAACAGGTATATCCAATATGCACAAATAGGGTATAAGTATATGCTAGGAATGATACTGACCCTCCACCTTTGCAATCAGGGACAGCTCATTCATCCAACCTATACTCAAACTAGAAATTCTGGGGTTCCTAGAGTGGATGTATGCCACAATGCTCCCACTGAAACTCTCTTGGGGTCCTAGAGTTAGAAAAAAGATAGACTCCTATTACTTCTCACTGTAGTTTCTGAGCCCCCACTGGTAAGCTTCCTATTTTCCTAAAATCAGTCAGTTACAATGGCACCATTGATGCTGAAACATGAAACAATTACTCAGTGATAAGGCAAAGGCAATAATATAAAATATAAAAAGCAGGAATGAACATAACATTTACTCAATAAAAGGCAAGAACAGAAATAATCATAACATTTACTCAATAGAAGGCAAAAGCAGGAATAATCATAACCTTTGCTCAATAGAAGGAAAAGTAGAAATAGTCATAACATTTACTCAATAAAAGACAGAAGCAGAAATAATCATAACATTTACTCAATAGAAGGCAGGAGCAGGAATAATCATAACATTTATTCAATAGAAGACAAAAGCAGCAATAATAAAAATATAACAGTCCACCCATCAACCTGGTTCATACTCTTCTATCACTGTACACAGTGTCCATGGGGAGAAATGGGCATATACTTATGAAATAGCAAGGAGGCACATGCATAAAGAAATCCACATTCCCTGTGGTAACTTATGACTGTGAACACCGGCCTTTGATGCCCTGGTCCTCTTTATAGAACAAACTGTAGTATGTGTCACCTGCTGGGTAAAACTGCTCCTCTGCTTTTTGCTCCCTTTGGTTATCCCAGGTCTGCTCTCAAAGACATTTATTGTTCAGCTTTTTCTTGATCTTCTGCTGATTTCTTCCTGTGCCTTTTCCAGATTCTAATGTCTAAAATAAGGGTCTCTTTACAGCATGAGTCATCTCTAGCTTCTGATGTAAATAAGACTAGGAAGAGACAACATTTATGTAGTCCCTTATATATTCTGTCTCATTTGCTCTTGACGTCAACTCTGGGAGTTAGGTATTATTATTATTTCCATTTTACAGATAGAGAAACTGAGTCTGAGAAAGGTTAAGTGAGTTGCCTGTAGTAGTTGCCAGAAAGTACCTCAAATGGGATTGAATTCAGGTCTTCCTAATGCAAGTCTGGTTCTTTAACCAAACACAGGTTGGTGACTCAGTAGTTCTGTCAGATCTGGAGTCAGGAGAACTTGAGTTTAAATCTGGCTTCAGACATTTACTAGTTGTGAAACTCTGGACAAGTCACTTCATCTATATTCCTTTCAGTTTCCTCATTTATAAAATGAGGATAATAGAAACACTTAATTCCCATGAAATAAGATATATAAAATACCACAAACCTTAAAACTCTCTAGGCTTTTTCTCCTCCTCCTCCTCCTTCTTCTGCTGCTAAGGCTGCTTTTTCTTCTATTGCTACATTTCTTTTTCTTGTTGTTGTTGTTATTATTATTATTATTGGAAACTGAGGCCCAATGATGCTAAGTAACTTGTTCAATTTCACACAACTAACATAAAGGTAAGCCAATATTATGATCCCAGAACTCTAGACTACACATTCATAATAATATTTCCATCCTCTCAGGAAATTTATCCACTAAATGCCATTAAGGAAAGAGTGCTAGATTGGGAAGAAGGGGGTGTCAAAGGGCCTAGATTTGAATTTTGCCTCTGCTACTTGCTACTTATGTGACATTGGACCAATCATTTTCCTCTCTTTGGGCCTCAGTTTCTACATCTGAAGAATGAGAGATTTGAACCAAATGATCTCCAGGCTATCTCCCACTGCTTCCCATTATCTTAGTGAAAGATGACTCTACCAGGAGCTACTATTGAGAAGCAAACGCCCCATATCATGCCCCTGGGCATTCTTCACCCCCTCCATCAGTGTCAGAACCACTCATCTCTTGCCGCAGCCTCGTCCCTTGGTGTCTCTGGTTGATGGATTTTCCATTCTCTTTGCTGTCCTTGTAGCAATTTTCTCAGTGTCTCCCTGGGAGTGTGTGTGGTTAGGGGCACATTTATACCCTAATGGACATCCTCCACTGCGGGTGCTGTTTTCCAGGATGGGATCTTCCTTCATTCTTGACATCTCCGCTTGGTTTTCTAAAAGAAAAAGATACAATTTCTATAAAAGCCCTGGAGGGAAAGGGGGGAGATATATGGATGCTAGCAGCTAGGTGAAGACCTTAGGAGACTCAGGAGGGTCCTGGTGAGTTTGGGGTGCCCTCCTCAGAATCCTGTCTCAGTGGAACACTGGGAGGGGGATCCCCAACTAAGTACTCTGACACACTCACAGTCCCTGAGTCAATATTTGAATTCAGCTCTTCCTGATTCCAATTCAGTACCACATGCATTCTCACCATATGGTCTCTTCCTTCAGTCTCCTCCCTTTCATATTCTGATAACCCAGTGGGGAGGTCATCAGTTCTGGAGATCCCTCAGCTAGCCTCAGCTCAACCCTGCCCTCTCATTTTGGGTGATATATGAGTGTGTCTTTCCGTTTGTCCTCCCTAGTGCCTCTATCCATCATGCAGAAGGCCTTTCTCTGGGTCTTTCCAGGTCAGCCTCTGGACTGTTCAGCAGGAACTGCCTTGTTCTTGATCAGCTTCCATCTCTTTCTTGCTATTATTTTTGGAGTCCAGAGTTTTGGCCCTCGAAGAGTCCTCTAAGTTAAAATTCTGGCTCTGAGGGCTAAGAGCAGGGAGGGTCCTTGGAGATCACTTTTTAGAGATGAAGCACAAGGGAGTGACTTCTCCCTTCTTGGGGCTTCTCCAGGGAGTCAGCGGCCAGCCGGGATTTACAGATGGAAGAATTACTGCTGGGTTTCTCTCCTTCCAGGCCCAGCCTATTTCCAAAGTATCATGGCGACTGATTTTTCAGGGCAAAGTCACACCTCTCTAGGGCTTCCTCATTTATAAAATGAGAGAGGTGGTACTCAGTGATGGCTCAGGACCCTTTACCATCACTTCTTTGTTCCAGTGTTCGACAGTGGCAAATCACAGTCCGATTCTAGTGACCAGGTGTTTATTCAGGAGAATCTGGGTTAATAGGAACAGTCCATCTCTGTCTCAGGTGGGAAGTGTGAGGAGGGAGAAGGAGCAGCCAAAGGGCAGTCCAACAGTGTGGAAACAAGAAGGAAGCTCACCTGCTTGGCCCTGTGCCATTCAGAGTCCATTGGGACCATTAAATCCTATGTAACAAACTCAGGATCTGTTTTATTACAATAATAAGGTGACTAGATATGGAGCACTGGCTCTGCAGTCCTTGAGACTTGAGTTTATATCAACCTCAGACACTTATTAGCTGTGTAATCTTAGGCAAGTCACTTAATCTCCATTTTCCTCAGTTTCTTCAACTATAAAATGGGAAAATAATAGCACCTGCCTCATAGGGTTGTTCTTAGAATTGAATGAGATAACTTATCAAAATATCTTTAATAAGATTGCACATATATAACCTGTGTCAAATTACTTACTGTTTTACAGAGGAGGGAGAGCAGGGAGAGAAAAATGGAACTCGACATCATATAAAATAAATGTTAAAAATTTCCTTTAGAAGTAATTGGAAAAAATAAAGTACTATAAATAAATAGATAAAAATCAAAGTGTTTTGTGGGCCTTAAGGCCCTTATAAATAGTAACTATCATTCAACCTCAGGTCATCCTGCTGCTAAGTTCAGCATGCCAGCCACCAGGGCACCTGACATTTCTTTAAGTAAGACCCCCTCTGATTTTCTTCCATAACCAAATAAAATCTAGTGACTGCACTAGAGTTATGGAAGCCTATTCTTCTTTCCCCAACCCAACTATTGTGAGGAGTATGGCTTGCATTCAAATCCCAAATAAGGAGGAGTTGAAGCTGGGTCTTCCATGTAGCAGCTGGTTCCCTTCATGGCAGGGGTTGTTTCTTTTTTATCATTATGATGTTTATTTATTTGATATTTTTCTCAGTGGTATTTTATTTTTCTAAATACATGTAAAGATAATTTTCAACATTTATTTTGTAAAATTTTGTGTTCCTATGCCCAAAGAGCTATCAAATTTTGATCCAGTAGTGTCTCTACTGGGCCTGTATTCCAAAGAGACTATAAAAAGGGAAAAGGATCCACATGTGCAAAAATGTTTGTAGCAGCCCTTTTTGTAGTGGCAAGAAACTGGAAACTGAGTGGATGCTCGTTAATTGGAGAATGGCTGAATAAGTTATGGTATATGAATGTTATGGAATATTACTGTTCTATAAGAAATGATCATCAGGATAGTTTCAGAGAGACCTGGAGAGATTTACATGAACTGATACTAAGTGAAGTGAGTGGAACCAGGAGAATATAGTACACAGCAACAACAAGATTATACGATAATCAATTATGATGTATGAGGCTCTTTTCAACAGTGAGGTGATTCAGGTCAATTCCAATAGACTTGTGATCAAGAGAGCCACCTGCATCCAGAGAGAGAATTATGAAGACTGAATGTGAATCACAGCATGGTATTTTCACTTTTTTATTGTTGTTGTTTGCTTGCTTTTTGTTTTTTTTTCTCATTTTTTTCCTTTTTGATCTGATTTTTCTTATGCAACATAATTGTGGAAATATATATAGAAGAATCACATGTTTAACATACATTAGGTTATTTGTTTTTTAAGACTGGGGGAGGGAGGGAAAAAATTGGAACACAAGTTTTTGCAACGGTGGATGTTGAAAACTATGCATATATTTTGAAAATAAAAAGCTAAAAATCTATTAAATTTAATTTAATTAAAAAAAACTTTCTATTTAAAATTTTTCTCCGTCTCTCTCACCTCCCCACTCCTCAAGACAGCAAGTAATTTGATATAGGTTAAATATGTGCTATAGAATCATTTCTAAAAAAAATGATCTGCCCAGCTTTGCTGAGCTAGGATCTCTCAACATGGGCTTCCATTCCATTCCTTTTCCTCTCTCCATTAGACCTTTGATTAACTAATTGGTCTTTGTCTGGGAGGATGGGTTAATTGGGAATCAAAGAGCATAGATGTTCTCAGAAACCTGGCTGCATCTTCAAATAGAGGCTAGATCTCTATCTAGAACCACAAGGGTTTGTTGCTATTCTTCCAAGGACAAAGACAGTATCTCCTTCCCTGCATCCTGGATCTCCAATCTCAAGCAGCATTGTGCTGATCAAGCAGGAAGGGCTTTGGGGATGGAGCTGTATAAGACAGCATTCCCTTGCAATAGGAAGGTAGGCAGTCTGATGCTTGAATTGAGGTACATGGGGTGATGGTAATGGATGAAAGAGAGAAGATGGGATTGTACAGTTCCTCAGACGTGTTTCAATTCCCAGTTAACTACTTTTTTTGATTGTTATTCTCTATTTCCCAGATGGATATCACTCTTCTTGACGGAGCATTCCAGAGAATGGTGAATAAGATGGTAACAGAGCCATTACCAACTTTTTTTTTGTACCCGGGGCAAACAAGTAATAAAATAAATCTTAAAATCATCTTTTTAAAGACAAACCTAACAAGGGAGGGGAGACTGTTCCAGCATATAAGGGAGAAATAAAGACCATTCCAAAACCATGTGGCAGAAGGGTAGAATACAGCAAGGTTAAGTTTCAGAAAAATTCATTGTGTAAATGAGAGAGGGTTTGTGATTTTAACTACTTATTTTTATTACTTGGTGCTAAGTTACTTGTGGATAGTTGAAAAGAAATGCTGTCAATTCCTTTTATAGTTTGGCTTCCTGGAGCAAAGCCCTAATCACTCCACCTTAGTTCTAATTCTAGTCTATGGTAAAGGGACTCAAAAGCATAATAGTAACTAATGTGTCTATAATTACATTGTAAAGTTTTCTGTAAAGCACCATCTCATTTGATCTTCACAATAACCCATTGGAGTAGGTACTTCAGATTTTATCATCCATACCTTACAGATGAGGACATTAAGGATCAGAGAAGTTTAATTATTTGTCCAATGGGGTAAAAATGAACAAATAAAAACCAAATGTCAGAGGCAGAACACTTTGAAAGAAAATTTAAAATGACTAATGAATGCATAGATATAACTAATTCATTTAATTCAATGAAAAATTAATAATAATGATGATGCTAATTGTGATGATGAAAGTATAAGAGGCATTTGCATGGAACAATGGCTAGAACACTGGACTTGTTTTTGGAAAGACTCCTTTTCATGTGTTCAAATCCAGTCTCAGACCCTTACTAGCTGGGTGACCCTGGGCAAGTCACTTAACCCTGTTTGCCTCAGTTTCCTCATCTGTAAAATGAACTGCAAAAGGAAATCCAGTATTTTTGCCAAGAAAACTGCATATAGAGTCATGGGGATTGAAAAATGACAACAACAAAAGTATTTATATAGTGTTTTTAGGTTTGCAAGCACCTTATAAATATTCAATTAATTCTGTTCTCACAACAAGAAGGAGAGATGGGAGACCATTATTATTCCCGTATAGAAGAGGAAGAAACTGAGGTATAGTGACTTGCTCAGAATTGTACTAATATCTAAAGCAGGATTCAAACTTGGGTCTTCCCAAGTCTCCTGTGCTATCTACTATCAAGCTCCTACTATGTGCCATTCACTTGTGAGTCACGTAGGAGACAAAAGGACAAAACCTGAGCATCTTTAACTGCACAAGAAGCTTCCACTCCATTGAGTGTCTCTGGACTCCCCTACCATCTAGATAGTGACTACCTAAGGAACTAAGAATCAAAAACAATTCACACTGACAATTAACCAGGAATTTCTGTTGGCTTTGTGACTGGATGAACCCTTAAACTTCACTGATGTTCAGCTTCCTTATTGGAAAAGTGTTGATGATATTGGTACTCTCCTTGAAAGGCTCAAATGAGTTAACAATGAATGACCACCAACTGCTTTCCAAGCCTTAGAGTGCTTTATAAACGTCAGTGCATTATTCCATCCTGCTGCCCAGCCAACTACTTTGTAACAGGTGGTTTCTATATTCAAGTAAGAGAGATACAAGATCACATTCACAGGGAATTTATTGACTTACAATTTATTGCTATCAAAACAAAGGCTAGAGAGAAGACATATGGCAACTTAGAACACGGCCACCATGGGTCCCTTTTATCCAGAATTCAGGAAGTGCCAGAGTGGGTGTGAGGTTCAGCCGGGGGACCATCAACCAGCATTTCCAGGACTGAATGGCCCACTTCTGCCCCTGAGCTGAAGGGAAGGGTGAAAGCAGGAGCCATTCCCTTATACATGTGGAAATAAGCCATTTTTAGAACTAGACAGCACAGTGGGAAGATTTGGAGGCAAAGACTATGGGTCCAATTCCCAGCTTTTCTTCTTACAATCTGTCTGATTTAAGACATTTCCTTCAAAGTGCAGACCCTCAGTTTCCTCCTCTGTAAAAAGTGAGAATTGAACTAATTTCCAAAGTCCTCCAGTGGATCCTACTTTCAGAAGCCAAATTATATGTTAAAGTGCTAATGCTGGAGAAAGTGGCCTTTGCGTTCAAATCATGCCAATCATAACTACTAGATGTTTGATCCCAGGTAAACAATTCCTCTGAACTTCAGTTTCCTCCTGTATAAAATGATAGGGGTAATAACATCACCTTCTTGACAGGGTTACGGTAAGATCAGATTTTAAAGTGGTTTATAAAACAACTATTGTTATCATTATTATTATTATTTTGTTGTTCAGTCATTTTTCAGTCATATCCAGCTTTTCATGAATTTATTTGGGGTTTTGTTGGCAAAGATACTGGATTGGTTTTCCATTTCCTTTTCCAGATCATTTGATGAGGGTGAAGTGGCTGACCCAGGGTCACTAATAGTAGTGACAATAGAAGTAGTGTTATAGTGGTAGTAGTAGTAGTAGTTATAGTAGTAGTAATAGTATTAGTAGTAGTAGTAGTAGTAGCAATAGTAGTGATAGTAGTAGTAGTA
>JAJPUD010004980.1:87694-105525 GCA_023553655.1 Myrmecobius fasciatus | reverse complement strand
GCTGCTGCTGCTGCTGCTGCTGCTGCTGCTGCTGCTGCTGCTGCTGCAGAATTCCCTGCTGGTGACTGATACCTCAGCTAAACATCATGAGCAAGAAGAAGAGAGCTCTCACCATAGACAGCTTTTATGGAGAGAAACTAGAGCAGTCCCCAGATCCTAAAATTCTGAAAACAATCCCAGATAAAGCCACAAAGGTGGACTTAAGCTGGTCTCCCTTTCAGAAGGCTTACCTGGAAGATTGCATAAAGAATCTCAAAAGAGAGCTAGAAGAAGATTGGGGAAATAAACTGAGAGCAGTGCAAGAAGGAAATATCGCCCTGCAACAGAGAAGTGAAAAACTGGAAAATAAGTCTGGTGAATTGGGAAAAGTCGCCAACTCACTGGAAAATAAAAATAGTGAATTGGTAAAAGACAACAATTCACTGAAAAACAAAATTAGTGAATTGGAAAAAGACAAAAATTCACTGAAAAACAAAATTAGTGAATTGGAAAAAGAAAAAATTCACTGAAAAACAAAATTAGTGAATTGGAAAAAGACAACAATTCACTGAAAAACAAAATTGGTGAATTGGAAAAAGTCACGAAATCACAAGAAAATAAAAATAGTGAATTCATAAAAGACCACAATTCACTGAAAAACAAAATTAGTGAATTGGAAACAGACAACAATTCACTGAAAAATAAAATTGGCAAAATGGAAAAAGAATGCAATGAACCAAAAAATTCAATTGGCCAGTTACAAAAGGAGCTAAAAAAGATAACTGAAGGAAATAATACCTTAAAAATTAAAATTGAACAAATTGAAATGAATGACTCAATAAGACTTCAAGAATCAAACAAAAACAAAAAAAATGAAAAAATAGAAGAAAATATGAAATATCTCCTAGGAAAAACAACTGACTTGGAAAAGAGATCCTGGAGAGACAATCTAAGGATTATTGGACTCCCTGAAAGCTACGATGAAAAAAAGAACCTTGATGCTATCTTCCAGGAAATCACGAAAGAGAACTGCCCTGATGTTTTAGAATCAGAAGGCAAAATTGGTATTGAAAGAATTCACCGATCACCTCCTGAAAGAGACCCCAAAATTAAAACCCCAAGGAATATCGTGGCCAAATTTCAGGACTATCGCACCAAGGAAAAGATATTACAAGCTGCTAGAAAGAAACAGTTCAAATACCAAGGAACTGTCATTAGAATTACACAGGATCTGTCAGCTTCCACATTGAAGGATCGAAGGGCCTGGAATCAGATATTCCGAAAGGCAAAAGAACTTGCATTACAGCCAAGAATAAGCTATCCAGCTAGAGTGAGCATCATCTTCCAGGGAAGAAGATGGTCATTCAATGATACAGGAGAATTTCACCTATTTCTAATGAAAAGACCAGATCTGAACAAAAAATTTGACCTCCAAACACAGAACTCTAGAGAAGCGTAAAAAGGTAAAAAGGAAAGAACTCTCGAGAACTATATCTCTACAAGGGGTATCCTTAAAGAATGGGGGTATAATTTGATTTTACTTTGATAATAATTGAAAAGAAATTAGAGGTAGAAGGTATATCATACTGTAAAAAAAGGGGAGGAGGGGAAAGGAGGTAAAATAAAGTAAAAAAAAAGGAGATAAAATAAGGGAAAGTCCCATGAAGAGACACAGAAAATCTAATATAATTGAGGGAAAGAAGGGAGGGTGATGAGTATTGTGTAAATCTTACTCTCATTAGATTGGGCTCTAAAAGAGCATATCAGACATATTTGATTTCAGGGAAAAACTTGGCCCTCTGTATAGGGAAGTAGGAAGGAAAGGAGGAAAAGAAAGGGATAAATTAATAGAAGGATTAGGGGAAAGGTGTATAAAAGAGGGAGGGTTCTAAAGGGGGGAGGACTGTTAGAGGGAGGTGGTCATCAAAAACAAAATACTGGGGAGGGGGGAAGGGAGTAAGGGGAAAGGGAAGAGAAAAATATAACTTTGGGTAAATAAGATGGCAAGAAATATAGATATAGTTATTTTAACTGTGAATGTGAATGGGATGAACTCTCCCATAAAACGGAAATGGATAGCAGACTAGATTAAAAGCCAGAATCCTACAATATGTTGTTTACAAGAAACACATTTAAAACATAGAGATACATACAGAGTGAAGGTAAAGGGCTGGAGCAGAATCTTTTATGCTTCAAGTGAACAAAAAAAAAGCAGGGGTAGCAATCCTTATCTCAGATCAAGTAAAAGCAAAAATAGATCTAATTAAAAGAGATAAGGAAGGAAACTACATTTTACTAAAGGGTACCATAGACAATGAAGCGGTATCAATACTAAACATATATGCACCAAGTGGTATAGCATCCAAATTCCTAGAGGAGAAACTAACAGAGATGCAAGGAGAAATAGACAGTAATACTATATTAGTGGGGGATCTCAACCTTGCTCTCTCAGAATTAGATAAATCAAACCACAAAATAAATAAGAAAGAAGTTAGGGAGATAAATAAAATGTTAGAAAAGTTAGGTTTGACAGATCTCTGGAGGAAATTGAATGGTGATAGAAGGGAGTATACTTTTTACTCAGGGATTTATGGAAGTTATACGAAAATTGATCATATGTTAGGGCATAAAAACCTCAAAATCAAATGCAGAAAAGCAGAAATAGTAAATGTATCCTTTTCAGATCATGATGCAATAAAACTCACATTTAATATAAGGCCAGGAGAAAATAGACCAAAAGTTAATTGAAAATTAAATAATCTAATCCTGAAAAATGAATGGGTGAAAGAGCAAATTATAGACACAATTGATAATTTCATCCAGGAGAATGACAATAATGAGGCAACATACCAAAATTTGTGGGATACGGCCAAAGCGGTTATAAGGGGTAACTTTGTATCTCTAGATGCTTATTTGCATAAAATAGAGAAAGAGAAGATCAATTAATTAGGGTTACAATTAAAAAAAAAACTAGAAAAAGAGCAAATTAAAAAACCTCAATTAAATACCAAATTGGAAATTCTGAAAACAAAAGGTGAGGTTAATAAAATTGAAAATAAGAAAACTATTGAATTAATAAATAAAACTAAGAGTTGGTTTTATGAAAAAACCAACAAAATAGATAAGCCTTTAGTTAATTTGATATGAAAAAGGAAAGAGGAAAATCAAATTGTTAGTCTCAGGAATGCTAAGGGAGAACTTTCCTCCACTGAAGAGGAAATTAGAGCAATAATTAGGAGTTACTTTGCCCAACTTTATGCTAGTAAGTTTGATAATCTAAATGAAATGGAGGAATATCTACAAAAATATATATTGCCCAGGTTAACAGAAGAGGACATAAATTATTTAAATAGTCCCATATTAGAAAAAGAAATAGAACAAGCTCTTAACCAACTCCATAAGAAAAAATCTCCAGGGCCAGATGGTTTTACATGTGAATTCTACCAAACATTCAAAGAACAATTAATTCCAATACTATACAAACTATTTGAAAAAATAGGGACAGAAGGTATACTACCAAATTCCTTCTATGATACAGATATGGCGCTGATAGCTAAACCAGGTAGGGTGAAAACAGAGAAAGAAAACTATACACCCATTTCCCTAATGAATATTGATGCAAAAATTTTAAATAAAATTTTAGCAATGAGATTACAGAAAATTATTTCCAGATTAATACACCATGACCAGGTAGGATTTATGGAATGCAGGGCTGGTTCAATATCAGGAAAACTATCAGCATAATCAATTGTATTAATAACCAAACTAACAAAAACCATATGATTATCTCCATAGATGCAGAAAAAGCATTCGATAAAATCCAACACCCATTCCTATTAAAAACACTAGAAAGTATAGGAATAAATGGGATTTTCCTTAAAATGATTAGTAGCATCTACTTAAAACCATCAGCAAGCACCATATGTAATGGAGACAAAGTAGAACCATTCCCAATAAGTTCAGGAGTAAAACAAGGCTGCCCACTGTCACCATTACTATTTAATATTGTATTAGAAATGTTAGCTTTGGCAATAAGAGAAGAAAAAGAGATAAAAGGAATTAGAGTAGGGAATGAAGAAACCAAATTATCACTCTTTGCAGATGACATGATGGTATACTTAGAGAACCCTAGAGACTCAACTAAAAAACTACTAGAAACAATTCACAACTTTACTAAAGTTGCAGGATTCAAAATTAATCCACATAAATCATCAGCATTTTTATATATTACCAACAAAGTTCAGCAGCAAGAGATACAGAAAGAAATTCCATTCAGAATAACGGATGATAGCATAAAATATTTGGGAATCTATCTGCCAAGAAAATGTCAGAAACTATATGAACTAAAGTACAAAACACTTTCCACACAAATAAAATCAGACCTAGTCAATTGGAAAAACATTAAGTGCTCATGGGTAGGCCGAGCGAATATAATAAAAATGACAATACTACCCAAACTAATTTACTTATTTAGTGCCATACCAATCAAACTCCCAAGAAATTATTTTACAGATCTAGAAAAAATAGTAGCAAAGTTCATTTGGAAGAACAAAAGGTCAGGGATTTCAAGGGAATTAATGAAAAAAAAAAGACAGATGAAGGTGGCCTTGCTGTACCAGATCTAAAACTATATTATAAAGCAGCGGTCATCAAAGCCATTTGGTACTGGCTGAGAAATAGAGCAGTCGATCAGTGGCATAGAATAGGATATCAGGACAAGCTAGGTACTAACGTTAGCAATTTAGTGTTTGATAAACCCAAAGACCCCAGCTTTTGGGGTAAGTACTCACTATTCGGCAAAAACTGCTAGGAAAATTGGAAACTAGTGTGGAAGAAATTAAGGCTTGACCCACACCGAACACCACACACCAAGATAAGATCTAAATGGGTTGATGGTCTAGATATAAAGAATGATATTATAACCAAATTAGAGAAACATAGGATAATTTACCTTTCAGACCTGTGGAGATGGAATAAATTTATGTCCAAAGAAGATCTGAAACTCTTAATTGAACACCAGATAGATAATTTTGATTATATTAAGTTAAAAAGTTTCTGTACTAACAAAACTAATGCAGTCAAGATTAGGATGGAAGCATCAAATTGGGAAATCGTCTTTACATTTAAGGGTTCTGATAAAGGTCTCATCTCTAAGATATATAGAGAATTGTCTCACATTTATAAGAATTCAAGCCATTCTCCAATTGATAAATGGTCAAAGGATATGAACAGACAATTTTCAGATGATGAAATTAAAACTATTTATAATCATATGAAAAGGTGCTCCAAATCACTATTGATCAGAGAAATGCAAATTAAGACAACTCTGAGGTACCACTACACACCTGTCAGATTGGCTAAAATGACAGGAAAGGATAATGACAGGTGTTGGAGGAGATGTGGGAAGACTGGGACACTGATGCATTGTTGGTGGAGCTGTGAAGGGATCCAGCCATTCTGGAGAGCAATTTGTAGCTATGCTCAAAAAGTTATCAAACTATGTATACCCTTTGACCCAGCAGTGTTTCTATTGGGCTTATATGCCAAAGAAATCATAAAAGAAGGAAAGGGCCCCACATGTGCAAGAATGTTTGTGGCAGCTCTTTTTGTAGTGGCTAGAAACTGGAAACTGAATGGATGCCCATCAATTGGAGAGTGGCTGAATAAATTATGGTATATGAATGTTATGGAATGTTATTGCTCTGTAATAAACGACCAGGAGGACGATTTTGGAGAGGCCTGGAGAGACTTGCATGAACTGATGCTGAGTGAAATGAGCAGAACCAGGAGATCAGTATTCACGGCAACAACAATACTATATGAGGATCAGTTCTAAGGCACGTGACTCTCTTCAACAATGAAATGCTTCAAACCAATTCCAATTGTTCAGTGAAGAAAGCCATGTACACCCAGAAAGTGGGATGTGAAATGTGGACCACAACATAACATTTTCATGTTCTCTATTGATGTTTGCTTGCATTGTATTTCCTTTATCAGATTATTCTTTCTTGTAGATATGATTTCTCCTGTACAAAAAAAAATGATGTGTGGCAATAACAAAAAAAAAATTCTGGTCCATCCATGGAAAAATTGCCAAAGAATTACGACTTCAGTTCCACAATAGAGCAAAGAAATCATATATTTCCCTCTTCTTTAATAGACCTCAAGGAGATGCTGGATTGACCACTTGTCAGTGATATTTTGAAGGGAACTTCTGCTCAAGTAGGTATTGGACCATTCCAGATCTGATATTCTCATATTCTGGCTATCACATGCTAAACTTGACATGACCAAATTCACTTGGGTATTAAGAGTTTGATCCAGGATTGGAACTCAGATCCTCTGACACTCTCATCCTAGCACTCTCCTCCACCCCTACCAATACTCTGCTTCCTCTCTCACAGAGAAGAGTGATTCTGTTAGTCTTTGAAATCAATATCCTAATCTGGAAAGTCAAGAATATATGTCCCTCCCCACCTGGACAGTGGGATGGAGGCCATCTCCATCTCCAAGCTAAGCAGGGATTGGGGAAGAAAAAGAAAAGGGGGACCTTGGTGGTAATATTTAAGAAAGAAGACCTAGTGTGAGGAGGGAGGGCCAAGGGATAGAACTGCTTAAGACTGAGATTACAAAGCTATAACTGGGGCATTTTAAGGTTTCATCTGCAGATCTCTGCATCCCAAGCCACCTCCACCATCACTTTCTTTTCTCTCTTGGACGACAAGGACTGGTCTATCTAATTTTTTTCCTATAGCTATTGCTTGTTTTTTCACCAAACCCCTGAAGAGCGTAAGATCTTCCACATTTTCTACTAAACCTAAAATAAAGATAACTCTTTGGAGGTTATCCACAGGATTTTTAGAATGACAATTGAAAACAAATGGGCATAAGTACAGTTACCTTACTCATCAATTTAATAAGTATGGGATGGAAGTTTCTCAAAAAAAAAGATCTCTGATTTTTGCCAAAGAATATAAACTCAATGAGTCAGTATTGTGTATAGCAGGTCAAAACCCCAATCTTGGGCTGCATTTTGAGAGACATGTTTTTAAGGAATAAGTAAATGGTTGTGCTCTGTGCTCTGTCTTGGTCTGACCATATCAGCAGTATCATTATCCTCCAAAACACATGATCCCTCCAACACACACACACACACACACACACACACACACACACTTTTTTTTTCTTTACTTGGAACAGGCTAGGAATACAGTAGCTCAATGCACAGAGCCCTTCTTGATTCTATTCCAGGCACCTCATTTTAGAAAGGATACTAATAATCAATCAATAAACACTATTAAAAGCCTATTATGTGTCAGAAGCTGGATTAATGGCTGGGGATACAAAAGAAGGCCTTCCCAATCTAACAATAACCTGGAGAAGTTCAGAAAAGGACAACAGACTGCTGAAGGGAATTGAAGCCATGTCACATAAGTAGAGGTTGAAGGAGATTTCTAGACTGGAAAAGAGAATACTCCAGAGGGTGGGGAGGGGGAAGCTGATAGCTGTCATCAAGGATTTAAATGGCTAAGAGGGATTAGATTTGTTCTGTTTAGCTCCAGAGGACAGAAGCAGGAGAGAAAGTTTCAAAAAGGCAGATTTAGATTTGAGTCCAAGAAAAAAATAAAGTCTGAACCATTATTGCTGTTCAGAGTGAAAAGAGATCCCTCAATGGGAGTTCTTCATACAGAAATTGGGGAGCCTCTTGTCTTATATGGTGTTGTGGGTATTCCTTTTTGAGTATGGATAAGATTGCCAATTCTGAAAGTCTGTAATCTGATGACTGTTCTTGATCCCTCCAACACACACACACACACACACACACACACACACACACAACTCCTTTTTTTCTTTATTTTACTTGGAACAGGCTAGGAATACAGTAGCTTAATGCACACAGCCCTTCTAGATTCTATTCCAGGGATCTGAGCCACAAGAAATATGCATGTTTCTCCACTTATGTTCTCTATGTATATTGAATTCTATAAATACACATTCAGAGTGTATATGGTCCTAGGTCAGTTACCTCAGGGTTGCAAAATTTGGAGATCATATGCCTGCCTCCATGGAACTCACTATCTAGAGGGATTATCTATTGTATACACAAAATACTAAAATAGAGAATTTCAGAGTTTGATAGAGAGAGACATAAAGCCATCTAGTTCATTTCACACTTGAAAAGGAAATTTTCTCTAAGGTCCCTGATCAGAGGTGATCTAGCTCAAAGTCATTGCTTCCTGGGTTATCCATTCCACAAATGAACAACTGATCACTAAGAAGGTTTTCTTTACATTGGAGCTGAAATCTGCTGCACCTTGTCATAGGATCATGGTTTTAGTGGGGGAGCTTTCTATTAAGTACTCTTTCTCCTTTTCCATATGGAAGCCCTTCCAGTTAAACTGGGTATGCTTCCATGGAGTGAGGTGAGCCCCTTCTTCTCTCTTTTGCTCAGAAAAAGTCTGCAGCATGTTTAAAAGTTATTTATTTCCATGTAAGAGAGACTAGCAAAAGAAAGAGACTAGCATCATGACAACCTAGAAACAACAGCAAACACACATGGAAATCTGGACAGAGATCCATACTGGAAATTGATCTATTTATATGGCCACCAATATCCCAACCTGCACCTCCAAAGGAACCAGTATTGACAGTGGAGTAACAGAGCACCAGAAAAGGAAGAACAACAAATGTGGCAAATTACCATGGAACCCAGGGGCAGAGATGCCAGAAGTGCAGAGAAGCAAGACATAGAAACGTGAAGTAAAGGAATCAATTGTCTGGTTTGGATGTCCAATGGGACTGTAAGTTGCTTGTACTGTGTAGGTAATAGGTAGGGGAAAGAGGGTCAAATCTCTAGTGACTGAGCCACACAAAGTACTACTATAAATTGAAAGCTCATTACGTCCTTCAAGGAAGTGGGAAGAAAAGTTTTCTTCATGTTTTGCAAAGCTTGCATTTGAGTCTTTTCTATATTTTTCCTGAATAAATAAAAATAAATCCTCTACTTAATATTTTTATTTGCCTTAGTGCTTGTATGGGTAGTTAGGGACTTTTTTTGGGGGGAGGGATGAACCATATATTTACAAATGCAAGGTTTCAACTCAGAAAGGTTTTTGTTTTCAAAAAGTTGGAAGCCAGAAACATTTGGGGAAAGGACCCTCCAAAACTGGCCTCTTTTCAGAAGGGATCTTCTGACACCATGATAACCATAAAGTAAATATAATCACTTCTTCCAAACAATCCTCAACATGGCAGTGGCTCAAGAACTCACAGAGAAAAAAAGCACACTCATGACCAAGTGAATGCAAAAACCAGTCAAACTACTTCTTTCAAACAATATTCTTCCAACATGGTTTATGATCCATCAAACCTGCTTCCTCAGATTACTAAGTTTCATTTATCTTGTATACAATGAGTTATTTACTAGGTTCTATTACCATTTGCCCTAGTAGATTATAAATGCAAGGGGCAAGGATAACTTTTTTTGGTATCTCCAGTACTTAGTACACAATGCCTGATATACAGCAAGAGTTTATTTAATGCTCATTTTAATTTCCTGACTTCTACTTCCCCACCCAGGGCCAATTCCTCTAGCAACAGTTTCACATTTTCTCAGCAGGGACACTGTTGAAAGAACTCTTCCATATATTAATAAGACATTATTCCATGGGCTTTTTGTCCAGGAGGCTCCCAAAGGAGTTCCAGGGCTGCCACTGATAGACTTGTTTTCAAGAGTTCATTAGATGGTGCCTTTTATGATAAGCTGGACTCATTATGTGGGGTTTGCCCCAGGAAACAGAATTGCTGATTACAGTTCTGCTTTTACTCAAAGCCTTTACAGCCTAGAGTGCTTTGAGATCATAGGACCATAAAGTCAAAGATGAAAAGGAATCATCTTGCCATCTTATCTTATAGTTTGGGAAACTGAGATCCAAAGAAATTATGACTTGACAAGGGTCCCACAGGTATTAAGTAATGGATCCCAAGTCTTTAATTCAGAATAGTTTCTATTATACCATTCTTAAGGTTTATTCTCTGCCTTGGCCTTAAAGAGCTTAGGGTCATGCCCACATCATAATGAGGTATTAGAGCAGGACTTCTGTGGAAGATCCTATCATACCAAGTAATTGAATAATTAATTCAATAATAAAAATGTAATGTGCTCAGAGGTGCAGTTTTAAAATATGTCAAAAGCTGAATTATCCCCCTATATATTAAAAAGAGATTACTATTACTCCCCCCCAAAATAGACTAAGAACATATCAGGAAATACTAACTTATAAACTGATTTTCTTATTATATTGACAAGAGATTACTATGACTCCCCCCAAAAAAATAGACTGAGTATATCAGCAAATAGTGACTTATAAACTGACTCTTGTGAATGATCTATTTTATGACTTTCTTATGAATGATATATCCCCTTATGCTTAGCACACAGCAAGCATTTAATAAATGCTTCATTCAGTTATCATAAAGCTAATACTGAAAAGGAACCCCAGAGATCATTTAAGCCAACCTCTTCATTTGCAGGTAAAGAAACTGAGGCCCGAAGTTCACAAAGCAAATAAGCTTCAAGCAGGTCCTTTGTCTGCAGAGGGATCTCAAAGGTTACATGGGAAGCAAAGTCCATAGTCATATGATCATAGATTCACTGCAGGGCATCCTTGGAGATGACTCTGTCCAATCAGCCTTATTTTAGGGGTCAGGAAATGAAGGACCAGAGTGGTTAAGGTCATATCAAGTATAAGGAGTGAGACTCAAGCCTAAGGCTATAGAGCCTGAGCTCTCTGCAGTTAACCACACTGCCTTGCCTTGACAAAGACAAAAAGGAAGCAGGCAAGCTTTTGCAGACACATCTTACAATAACAGAAAAGTGTTATTGTAGAATATATAGAAAAGTGTAAAAGATAACAAGAACCCCTTTTTCTTGTTCGATAACAAAAATAAAGCAATTGACCCTCAATAGAACACAATGCAACTTGAAAGCCTTTCTTCCAACAGGCATCCTCTTGTGCATATGTGTAAGATCATACAAGTTTCCTTGACAAGCACAGTGACAGAGAGAGCTCAATTCTAAGATTCTCTGATTAGCCCAAGATATTAAGTGAGAAACAGTCCTCTCCCCATATCCTGGCTGGGCATCCTACCTGGAGCTGCAAGCAGGGGGTTTGGGGATGGAGAAGCTTTGGCAAGAGAGCCCAGAGCAGATCTGCACTGAGGAAAGAGTGCCTGCATTGGAGCTTTATTTATGGTGCTGGAGTGAGCTCCATGAAAGGCTGAAAGATCAGGGAGCTGTCCACAGCTGCTCATCTCCTGATGCAAGGTTCCTCTTGGGGTCTATTTCAAAAATAGAGAAGCCAGAGAAATATGACATTATTGAGTTAAGAAATTCTCCAGAAGGAACTGCCATTCAGATCTGCTTCTTCTTGTCTAAGAAAATGGCTCACAACATCAAAATTAAGTGACTTGTTCAAGGTGACACAGTCTATATGCCTCAGATGACACTTGACTCTGAGGTGCAGGATTTATCCCTTCAACCCATGCTGCCTGTAAGCCCCCCACCCCTTTCTATGTCACTTTCCTCCACTTTAAACTAGCTGATCAGATTTCTCTGCTCCCATTTCTCCCTAAAACTGATTTTTCTTGTGCAGCATGATAATTGTGGAAATATGCATAGAAGAATAGCACATGTTTAATATATAATGGATTACTTGCCATCTAGGGGAAAGGGTGGGGAGAAAGGAAGAAAAAAAAATTGGAACACAAGGTTTTGCAAGGGTGAATGTTGAAAACTATGCAGATGTTTTGAAAATAAAAAGTTTTTTTTAAAAAAAGAAAAAAATTAAAACCCCATCAAAATCTGCTCATCAATACACAAGTATTTAAATAAGAACTTGCATTTTATCACACACTGGGCTAAATCCTGAAGACAAAGGCAGAAAAGATGCCCTCACTCACACTGAAGACTAAATTCATTCAATAATTTTAACACACACACACACACACACACACACATATATATATACATATATGTGTATATATGTATATATGATAATAGGCAACACAGCCTTAGTGCCTTTGATCTCAGAATCAGGAAGATTAAGCCTAAGTTGCACCTCTGATAAACATTGACTGGTTTATCCAGGCAACTAAGACTCCATCAACTGGAGAGCAGGTACAGACCCGCACTGGCATAGGTGATATCCTACCTGGAACTTACTTATGCTAGTAAAATCAAAAGTCTGATTTCTCCTCTCCCCAAGTCAATAATTATATAATTTTTTTTAAAGAGTACAGATTAGAGCCAGCTAAATGGCACAGTATAAAGCCTTACTGCATCACCCTGGACCAGGCATTTAACTGCTGTGTGTCCTCATCTGTAAAATGGGGATAATAGTAGTATCTACCTTTCAGAGTTGAGAAGATCAAATGAGATGATAAAATACTCAACACATGCCTAGCACATAGTAGGAATCTAAATTTTTGTTACCTTCCATGTCCCATTTCCATAATTTTATGGTTAAAAAAACAATTTTTTTTCACAGTAGACTTCTGAAGTAGGTAGTAGCAAAGTTACTATGAGGGTGAGATAACAGAGCTTTTGCTTCAAGGAACTGAAATTTAACAGGCACTTTTAAACTCCTTTTCTCCTCAAGAAACTTGTGACCTAAGGTACAAAATCTTTTTCACTTCCTGAATAAAGTTGACTTGCTAAGTTTGCTGCAAGTACCAAGATTTTTAGTTACAGATCTGTGTTAGACAGAGGTTTCACCCATTTTAAAGATAAGGAGACTGAAGATAAGCAAGGAGGACTTTGGCAATGATCTCAAAAGTATTAAGTTCCAAAACTAAGATTCAAAGCAAGGTTTCATTTACTTATTGTTTATTTATTAAGCTCTTCTGCATGTCTCAGGTACTTGATGGTGATGGACACACAAAGATGAATAGTAACTTCCACAACCACATGAGGCTTATAATATAACCAAAGATCTAAGACAAATGTGTGCAGAGAGGTAACACTTTTTAAAAAAATGGGGGTAAAGAAGAGATCTCAACAAAAATAAGAGAGAAACACCGAGATCATAGATTGAGAGATGGAAGGGAATTACCTTTTGGCCACTCTCCTCACTCTATGGGCAGATAGGTGGAACCTTGGTGCATAGAGCATTGTGCCTGGGGAACTCAAACATGTTTACCTCAGTTTCCCTCATCAGTAAAATGAATTGGAAAAGTAAATGGAAAACCACTCCAGTATCTTTGCCAAGAAAATCCCAAATGGGGTCATGGAGAATCATACACAACAAGAGCAACAACTTATTCTACAGGTGAGAGATGGAAGTCAGGAGGGCTAGGCAGTTTGCCCAAGGTCACCTAGGGAGTCAGGTGGAAGGGCCAGTATCCAAACATCAGTCCTATATATCCAAGCTCAGGATTCTTTTGACTCCATATACTGCTCAGTTCTTTCTGAGTTGAGAAGAGGGAAAGATCCCTTCCAATTAAATGGATCAAGGAAGACTTCATAGAGGAGGGGGCATTTCAGCTGAGTTTAGAAGAAATATTTCTACAGGCAGATATTGAAGGAAGGGCATTCAAGACACAAAAAGCAGCGTAAGCAGAGACCCTGGACAGCACAGAACAGGATAAGGATGGGAAGAAATGAGCAGTGTAAATGACAATGAAACTTTAATGTCTGGGGAAGGAAGAAGAGCTGACTTGCACTTTAACAAGGGGGAACTGAGAAGGGCTAGTGTCGGCATTCCAGATAAAAGCAAGCCAGGTCCAGGATGTATTTGAAGAGACAAAGGAGCTTCTCTTTTGACCCTAAATCCACAAAAGGCTTATAGGTCTTATTCCCAGGACCCTCCCAAGTCCCTGGTTTGCTTAGATTAGAAGCTGGATCTCACAGTAATGAGATCATCATAAAGTCACTGAAATTAGTCCTTCTTAGCTTTATGTTTGTAAATATTTAACAACCAGCTCTCCTTTTAAATTAAAAAAGGCATTTATACATGGCAAATGCACAATTTAAATTTAATCTACATTATTAAAACTTTCTCAATTACTTTCTTAAGTCTAGACAATCAGCAAAACAATAAATCAAGCCCTGATTTGTAGCATTTGTTGATTTATAAGTTCCAAATTTAACAATCAGTAACAACTTAGCAATAGATCTTTGTGAGTCACTACAAGCTGGTTCTGGCATGCCACAGGACTGTCCAGAGCACTTATTTTATAGAGGGGAAAATAGAGGCCAGGAAGTAAGGAAGACAGAGGTCACCTAGAAAGCTGACCCAGGAAACTAGCCTGGGATTAATCAGATTGGAGAGCTGATGAGAACCCTAAATCATCGTGGATTGTGCCACAGTAGCTTCCCCTGGGCACTATCTGGAAGTTACTAGGCTTGCTCTTACTCTACATGGGCAGGGCTCAGACCAGCTCTGCAAAAGCCCTAGGCAATTACTTAGTATTTACTTTGAATATATTGGATATTTACTTATCTGAGTACAACTGAAATTCTTTCCAGATCTAGATCTATGACCCTTTGTTATTACTTTCACCCCACTCATAGGATAGGAATTCCTTAAGGACAAGGGCTTCTTGGTTTTTGTCTTTTATCATCAGGACCTAGCACAGGGCCTGACATACAGTTTTGTTGTTCAGCCATGGCCAACTCTTTGTGACCCTATCTGGGATTTTCTTGGCAAAGATACTGGAGTGGTTTGCATTTACTTTTCCAATTCATTTGGCAGATGAGGAAACTGAGGCAAACAGTGAAGTGTCTTGCCCAAAGTCATACAGCTAGTAAGTATTTAAGGCCAAATTTTAATTCAGTAAGATGAATCTTCCCAGCTGCTCTATCCACTGCACCACCATTAATAGATACCATGACTGATAATGTAAATGAAGAGTCTCCTTGTTGCCCCTCACCAACCCCCCTCCATTAAGAGATCCAAACTGATTGAATGGAAAAACCAAGAATGGTTCCAGGGAATACATAATGAAGTCTCTGTCCCTCTTTTCCAAGGAGGGATAGCAGATCACTGGGGCAATAAATTGCACACACTGTCCAATTGGGTTATGATGTTGAATCTTTGGCTTAACTATTTCTCTTTGGCAAAAGGTATTTTTTTTTTGTTTTTTTTTTTTTTTTTTTTTTTTTTTTTTAACGGGGTGGAAAATGGGAGAGTGGACATCTGGAAAGGATGGTGACATAAAAATAAAAATAATCACTGAATCTTATTTTAAATGAATGAATGAAGTAGAGGTCTCAGTACCATCACTGAAGAGCTTTGGAGGGGGAAGCTGGGTAGTTTGCTTTTCTCATTAGCACTGTCTGAGGCTGCTTATGACAGATTAAGGTCACCCTAGCAGGAGTGGGGGTCATCAACCACAGCTTAATCTGCCCTAGTTTATAAAGTACAGATGGGATGAAAGAAGGTCTGCCCATAGAATACAGAGGCTTTGAGATCAGCTTCCTTCCTCCTCTCCTCTCTTCTCTCTATTCTAAGGTTCATTTACCTTAAAGTCCCGAGGCATTAAGCTTGGGTAGAAATATGGCATTCTGGAATCAGGAGGCTTTTCAAAGCCCTTGTTACTACTATTCTTCTGAATAGCAGCAGCCTCTCCCAAAGATTCCACTCAGCAGTTCCTATTTTCATGGCAATCAATGCCTTCATCTGTAAGCCTATGCCATTACCCCCTCTTAAAACCTCATCACCAACCCTTTCTCCTTTCAAGCCCTTAAGGATTGGTCCCCACATCATCAGGTAACTTCTTAGGATGGGGGCTATTTATTTCCATCATTTTCCAAAGGATAGAAGAACATGATAGTCATAATTGGATGTGCTAAGAATTGGATCCAAATAGGACATTGGACTCACTACTTTTAAAATCCTCTCCAGGTCTAAATAAACTGGGGCTTTGAACACATTTGTGATCCATTAATGGGCCCATCATTCCATCAATGTGAATCCTCCCACCTCCAGCACAAATCAGAATCCACCTACACAGTCTGTACCCCAATCTGAGTCCTTCCACAAAGGCTACATAGAGCCTTTACCCAATATCCTGAAGTTTGGAGCATTTTAGGCTGTATATCTGATAAAAGAGATAGTGTGGAATAGTGGATAGAACACTGGGGCCTGGTATGAGGAAGACCTGAATTCCAGTCCCATCTCAGAAACTCTTTGGCTGTGTGAACCTGAGCAAGCTATCTAATCTCTCTTGGTCACAGTTCCCCCTGCCCTTATATATATATATATATATATAATGGATATTTAACCGTTTATTAAGAACTCACCCACAATATAGAAGTTTGCTTTAAATGCTGGTAGAATACAAAAGTTTAATCCCTCTGACTCCTCTTTCCTTTCCTCATTTGTAAAATAGCCACTATACTCACCTCACAGAAAATCAAATGAAAAAAGCATAGATGGAATAGTATAGAAATACCAGCTATTAGCTTGATTCCCTGATCTTTCTATACAACCCACCTGAGGTCTCACCTGGTTTAGAATTCATTGAAGTCATCCCTTTGGATCAGAATATACCTCCCTCAGTTTTTTTTCTTTTTCTGTTTTTTTAAAATAATACATTTCCCTCTGCTCTTGCAAAGACTGTTCTCTGAATTTACCCAAGCTATGCAGGACTGCCAGAGAACATATAAATCTCTAATTGACATGCCAGGGCCAGCACTGGCACCCAAGGGCTTGGGCCAGTACAAGGCCAGGCTGTCCATTTGTCCCCAGACAGCTCCCACCTCCTTCGGCTTTGTCCAAGGGAAGTTTCCACTTCAGAGCCTGTCCTGGAAAGACCAAAGACAGAAAATTTATCTCAGGGGTTTTTGACACTAAGGCCTTTTAATCTCATCAGAAAGACATGATACAAGGTGAAGAAAGGCACTTTTGGAAATAAATATGGAGCCATCTCTAGTTTTTCAGAAACATCATTAGGAAATCAAATATTGTTGCCACTGTTAAGCCCTTGAGGGACTGGCTTTATTTAAAGTAGGAAGAATGGGTAAAATGCAAAAAATCCTACCCTCTTTTGTCCCTATATTTGTCTATCTACTGTCTGTCACTGGTGCCTGAAATTCCATCAGTAGAGATTTACATCTTGAGTTAAATTATTGGCCCTCCCTTCCAATACAGATTCCTACATAATGTCTTGGACCTCTTGTCAGGGATTATTCTATCAAAGCTATCTTGCTTTGAGAGAAGGTCTAGGACAACACGAAAACAGATTTGAGAAGGGAAAGAGCTATAGACAAACTGACTCGAAGGTCAGGATGGGTAGGAACTCAGTATAGTTCTATCTTGGATTAATGAACTTTGGTGAGGAGAAATCTTCTAGGATCATGATAATTAAAATTTTATAGATGTCTTTTGCTTTTACATCAATTTCACTTTTGCATATACCCCTCCTGAGCCAGAAAGAAATTATATTTTTCTTTTAAGTATATGTCATGCATATAAGTCTTTATGAGTCTTTGGGTTTTAAGCATTTCTAAAAGAGAGATAAAATTAATTGTCCTATACATGATCTCTACTACTTTGGACCTTTCTACAAAGGATCCTGTTAATTGTTTGGAAAGGAAAGATTCTAGACATAAGTCATAACTAAGTTATGTTGGGAAATCTTTCCTGAAGAGGGAATGGTGAGTCAAATATCTCAAGAAAAAGCTATATATATTTGTGAGAGAAGAGACTCTTCTAACCCTGTGGGGGAAAAAAAGAAATGAAGGAGGAAAAGAAGGAAAGAAGGGAAAAAGAAAAGAACAAAGAAAGGGAGAAAGAAGGAAATGAAGAAGGAAAAGAAGGAAGGAAGGAAGGAAGGAAGGAAGGAAGGAA
>JAJPUD010004980.1:68933-86771 GCA_023553655.1 Myrmecobius fasciatus | reverse complement strand
TTCCTTCCTTCCTTCCTTCCTTCCTTCCTTCCTTCCTTCCTTCCTTCATTCCTTCATTCCTTCCTTCCTTCATTCCTTCCTTTCTTATTTTCTTCCTCTCTCCCTCTCACTTTTTCTTTCTCCCTCCTTCCCTCCTTAAATTTAAGCAAAGCCATTCTCTACAACTCCCATGTTTGTCCCCCTGATATCCCTACTTTCCTCAAACCTTCACCTACTGAGAGAAAAGATTTATGTTTCATCCTTATAAGACTATAGGACTATAGATGGAGAAATAGAAGCTCATATCATTCAACTCCCCCCATTTTGCAGATGAAAAAACTAAGATGCCAGGCAGCTAAAAGGCACCATAGTGCCTAGAGCCCTGGGCCTATGCATAGTCTATAGAGCTCTAGTCAGGAAGACCATCTTCATGTGTTCAAATCCAGCTTCAGCCACTTACTAGCTAGGTAGGTGACCCTAGGCAAGTCACCTAACCCAGTATGCCTCAGTTTTCTCATCTGTAAAATGAGTTAGAGAAGGAAATGACAAACCCCTCCAGTATCTTTGCCAAGAAAACCCAAAATGGGGTCAGGAAGAGTCAAAAAAATGACTGAACAACAAACTAAGAAGTAGAGAGATTTGCCTGAGTTGACACAGGTAAGAAGTGGGAGAGCCAAGATTTGAACTCAGGCCTTCTAAATCTGCATCCAACACTCTCCTCTTTGATATGACACCAAATAATGGTCCATTTTGGCATTTAATCTGAGCTTAGCTGCCTTCCATTGTTGTGTTCTTGTGGTCACCTTGTCTGTTGTGCTTCTGGGTCTGCCTCCTTCACCCTGTATCCCTTCATGTAAACCCCCTCATATTTCCTTGAATTCCTCATATTCCTCATTTCCTAAAACACAATAACATTGCCTTACATTTATAGTCCATGATTTAGTCAATCTACCTGCAATAGATATGTATTTACTTCATTTCTAGTTTTTTTCTTTTTTATTCACAAAAAGTGCTATTATTACTATTTTGTCACACAGCAAGTCTTTGATTATGTATTTGACTCCTTTGAATATATAGATGATTGAAAAATAACTAGGCCTGAAGGTAGTTATTTTTCTCTTCATAGTTTTGATTGTTTTTCAAATTAAACAGACTTCAATAATAACAATGATGATGATAATTAACATTTACAAAACACCTACTATATGCAAGACACTGTGCTGAGTGCTTTACAAAAATTATCTCATTTGATTCTCACAAGAACTCTGTGAGTACTAGTATTATATCTATTTTACAGTTGAGTAAACTAAGGAAAACAGATATTAACTGACTTATCCAAGCTCATACATTTAGTAAATGCCTTTAAACTTAGATCTTCCCAACTCTGAACCCACCACTCTATCTACTACCCCACCTAATTACTTCTAACAATTTGTTAGTATGCCTTTCTTCCCACCACCAGTTCCATTTTTTATCCTCTTCACCAATTAGATGAGTATGAGAGGAGACTTCAAAGTTACTTTTATTTGCATTTCTCTCATTAGTGATTTGGAGAAATTTTTTTTTCATATAGTTGTTGATGGTTTGTAATTCTTTTGAAAACTGTTATTCTTGTCCAAAGGGAATTTCCCATTGACATGCAGAAAGTGTGTCAGATCAGAGACACCTGGGAACCAGAAAGTAGACGGGACTGCTGAACTAGGGCAGGTGATCTGGGAAGGCCCCAAGAGGAGAACATGTTGGCAGGTGATTGGAGTGCCAGGAAGGATGACAGCCACAACCTGCAGAGATCCAGGCAGTCCAGCAGCAAGAAACTTGTCACAAAAGTCATGGAATCTCAGAGCTGGAAGGGTTTGTGGAGGTCTCTAATTGACTTACACCTGTGCAAGCACCTCTGCAACCAAATTTGCTCCAGGATGGAGTTCATTAACAGGAGGTTTATAGTAATAAAAGGGTAGTATCAAGAGGTTTTAGGTAGTCTTTTGCCAGTGGTCTTCATACCAGGACTAGATTTTATATGTGCCCATTATCATTTGAAGTTGTAATGGCTCCTCACAAGTATACCTGCTAGGAATTTCCCAGATCACCTGTTGTATTTTAATAATGTCTCATTTCCTGTCCCCAACTGGTTCTAGTCATTCAATCTGCATGAATCTACATAATTAAAGAGCCACTATTAATCTCTTTAGAAGAGAGAAGACTGGAGTGATAATGATAAAAAATAATATCAATGCTAATAATAATACCTGGAACATAATAAGTACTTAATAAATGATTGTTGTCGTGAAATGGGATGATGTCTGGAAGCAAGTTAACTTCTTGTCTGTCATAATAATTAGCATATGTATTGCACTTTAAGGTTAGCAAAGCACTTTTCATAGGTTCTCTCACTTGATTTTGTAGCAACCCAAGAGTTAAGTACCATTATTATTCCCATTTTACAGATGAGGAAACTGAACCTCATAAAATTAACTGCTTTGTTTGGGGTCAAATGTAGCTAAATAAGCATCTGAAGAAAGATTTGAATTCAGGTATTCCTGATTCCACTGTACCACATAGCTACCCCAGAGATAGGAAAAGGTTTTGTCTGGAGAAAAAAGTACTTGGGAGTGATATGAAGTTGGGTGCAAGAATAGTGCTGCCATAATTAGTCTCTTCTTCTCCTTTTATATTTTTCTCAATGGCATTTTATTTTTCCAAATACATATAAAGATAATTTTAAACATTAATTTTTGTAAGATCTGGTGTTCCAGTTTTTTCTCCCTCCCTTCTTTCCCTTAGCTCCCCCATCCCCAAGACAACAAGCAAGCAATATAGGTTAAGCATGAACAATTTTGAGGGTGTTATACATGTACATTCTTTTTTTTACATAATTAATTCCTTATGAATTATGTTGAGAGAGAAAAATCAGAACAAAAAGGAAAACCATGAGAAAAAAAAAAGAAAAAGTGAACATAACATGTGTTGATTTAACCTCAGTCTCCTCTCTATGTATGCAGATGGCATTTTTCATACAAAGTTTATTGGGATTACCTTGGACACTGAAACATTGAGAAGAATCAAGTCTATCATAATTGATCATCACACAATCTTACTTTTGCTGGATATGATGAATTCCTGATGCTGTTTGTTTCGCTCATCATCAGTTCATGTAAATCTTTCCAGGCCTTTCTAAAATTAGCCTGTTCTTCATTTTTTATATAACAATAATATTCCATTACATTCATATACCACAACTTATTCGACCATTCTCCAATTGATGGACATCTACTTATTTTCCAATTCTTTGCCATCACAAAAAGAGGTACTACAAATAGTTTTGCACACATGGGTCCTTTTTCCTCTTTTATGATATCTTTGGGATACAGACCCAGTAGTAGCACTGCTTTATAGCCTTTTGAGCATAGTTTCAAATGGTTCTCCAGAACTGTTGAATCATCTCATAACTCCACTAACAAAGCATTAGTCTCCCACTTTTCCCACATACCCTTCAACATTTATCATTATCATTTATATATCTTAGACATCTTAGACAATCTGAGAGATATGAAGTGGTATCTCAAAGTATTTTTAGTTTGCATTTCTCTAATCAATAGTGTTTAAGGGCATTTTTATATTACTATACATGGCTCTAATTTCTTCATCAAAAATTTTCTGTTCATATCCTTTGATCATTTATCAATAGAGGAATGACTTGTATTCTTATAAATTTGACTCAGCTATTTATATATTTTAGAAATGAGATCTTTATCAGAAACACTGGCTGTAAAAAAAAAAATTTCCCCCAGTTTTTTGCTTCCCTTCTAATCTTGGCTGCATTGGTTTTGTTTGTAATCAAAGTTGTCCATTTTTCACTTTATAATGTACTCTAGTTCTTCTTTGGCTATAATTCTTCTCTTCTCCATAGAGCTGATGGGTAAACTATCCCTTCCTCTCCTAATTTGTTTATAGTGTCACCCTTTATGCCTAAATCATGTGCCAATTTTGACCTTATTTTGCTATGTGGTATGACATGTAGGTCTACACTGAGTTTCTGATATTTTATTTTCCATTTTCCCCAATAATTTTTGTGAAGTAGTGAGTTCTTATCTCAGAAGCTTGAGTTTTGGGGTTTATCAAACACTAGATTACTATAGTCATTGATTATTTTCTTATGTGTATCTAATTTATTCCACTGATCTACCACTCTCTTTTTTAGCCAGTACCATATGATTTTGATGACCACTGCTTTATAATAGAGTTTCAAGACTGATAGTGCTAGGTCACTGTCCTTTGCATTTTTTTAATGAATTCCCTTGATATTTTTGACTTTTTGTTTTTCCAGACGAATTTTGATATTATTTTTTCTAGCTCTATAAAATAATTTTTGGCAGTATGATTGTTATAGCACTGAACAAGTAGACTAATTTAGGGAGAATTGTCACTTTTATTATATTAGCTTGGCCTATCCTGAGCAATTGCTATTTTCCTAATTGTTTAGCTCTAATTTTATTTATGTGGAAAGTGTTTTATAATTGTATCCACATAGTTTCTAAATTTGTCTTGGCAGGTACACCTCCAAATATTTTATTTTGTCTATATTTACTTTAAATGGAATTTCTTTTTTTATCTATTGCTGCTGGACTTTTTTAGTAACATATATAAATGTTAATGATTTGTGTGGATCTATTTTATAGCCTACAACTTTGCTAATGCTGTTAATTGTTTCAAATATTTTTTGGAGGATTCTCTAAGTATATCATCTGCAAAGTGTGATAGCTGTATCTTCTCATTGCCTACTCTAATTCCTTTAATTTCTTTTTCTTTTCTTATTGCTAAAGCCAAAATTTCTAGTACAATATTGAATAATAGTGGTGATAATGGATATCCTTGTTTCACCTCTGATCTTATTGGGAATGTGTCTAGCTTCTTATTAAAATAGTGCTCCTTATTAAAAATAGTTTTAGATAGATGTTGCTTATCATTTTAAGGAAAACTCCATTTATTCCTATGCTCTTGTGTTTTGTCCAAAGCTTTTTCTGCATCTATTGAGATTATCATTTGATTTCTGTTAGTTTTGTTATTGATAAGGACAATTATGCTGATAGTTTTCCTGATATTGAATCAGTCCTATGTTCCTGGTATAAGTCCCACTTGGTCATAGTTTATCATCTTGCTGATAAGTTGTTATCTCTTTGCTAATATTTTACTTAAAAAAATTTCTATCAATATTCACTAGGGAGACTGGTCTGTAACATGAACAATCCTTTTAAACATATTTCCATATTTGTCATACTGTGCAAAAAAAAATTCAGACCAAAAGGGAAAAAAGATGAGAAAGAAAAAGCAAACAAACAAACAAAAAGGTGAAAATACTATTTCTTCTATTCACATTCAGTCTTTATAGTTCTCTTTCTGGGGATGGATCGGACTTTCCATCCCAAGCCTATCAGAATTGTCTTGGATCAATTCACTGCTGAGAAGAGTTAAGTCTATCATAGTTGATCATCACATGATGTTGCTGTTACTGTGTACAATGTTTTCCTGCTTCTCACTTCATCTAACATCAGGTCACGTAATTCTTTCCAGAATTTTCTGAAATCAGCCTTCTCACCACTTCTTATAGAACAATAATATTTCATTACATTCTTATACTAGATCTTATTCAGTCATTCCTCAACTGATGGGTATATACTCAATTTCCAGTAACTTGCTACTACAAAAAGGGCTGCTACAGACATTTTTGCATATGTGGGTCCTTTCCCCTCTTTTATGATCTCTTTGGGATACAGACCCAGCAGTGACACTGCTAAATCAAAGAAAATGCATAATGTTATGGCCCTTTGGGCATATTCCCAAACTGCTCTCCAGAATGGCTGAATCACTTCACAACTCCAACAGCATTGTATTAGTTTCCCAGTTTTCCCACATCCCCTCCAAATTTACATGATAGATTTCTTTTAAAATGTGAAAGGCTATCCTGCAGAATTTGGTTTACTTTCATTGGAGTCAGAGGGCAGAAATCAATTCCATAGGTAGAAGCTGCTGAGAGACAGGCTTAGGTTTAACCTGAGGAAAATCTTCCTAAAGAAGTTAATGCAAAACAGAAAAGCCTGATTCAGGAGGCAGGAGCGGGGTGATGACTTCTCAGGTAGGTTGTGGAAAGGACCTTGTTCAGGTACAAGTTGGACTAGGTGCTCTCTGATGTCCTTTACAATGAAAATCTCAAGCATTCATTATTCTAGGGTTAGTTGCTTGGCAAACAGACATGACAGTCAAAACAACAGGAAACCTTCAAGGGTCATTTGCAAAACATTTTGAAGGATTTTGGCAGAAGACCATGAGCTTTAAATCTCACAATGTAGTGAAAAGTTATTAAGGAGTAGGCAAGTAGATATGTAGGTAAGCATGAGATCCAGATAAGCCAGATCTTCCCAGGCACAATGCCTGTAGATGAAGTTAGGTCAACATAGAGACACAAAGCAGAAGAGATGTGTTGGGTTTTTTTTTCTAATATTTCTCTATTTACATAATTAAGGCAGCTAGATGGTACAGGGATAGAGTGCTGGTTCTGGGGTGAGGAAGTCTCACCTTCTTGAGTTCAAATCTAGCTTCAGCTACTAGCTGTGTGATCCTGGACAAGCTGTTTAGCCCTGCTTGTCTAGGTTTTCTCATCTATAACTGGATGAGGAACTAGAGAAGCAAATGACAAACCACTCCAATATCTCTGCCAATAAAACCCCAAATGGGGTCATGAAGAGTTGGACATGACTGAAAATTACTGAACACATTTACATAGTTGATAATAATGGAACCAATGTATTTGTACCTTCACCTTAGTTCCTTATGGGATTAACAAAAAAATGTTATCTTAAAAGTATAAACTTGAGAATATTGGCTAGAGTTGATTAAATACAAACAGAAGGAATCCATGCTATTGACATTCAGGTAATGACTTTTAAAGTATCACAGAAAGAGGAGAATTCTAAAAGAATATATTCTATAGACATGACTGAGGGGAAGGAGTTAGCTGTATTTCCATATTGTTATATTGACTTCAGATGAGAGACTTATTTAGAAATCCAAGATTGCTATAACATAACTCAAATATGTATAGTCTTTACTCAGCCCCAGGAGGTCTGATCCTTAAATAAGCTTTGAAAATGCATATACTGAACTTGAGATCCATTGGCCAGCATGGTCAACAAGCAAGTAAAGACAAGTCAACAAGCATTTACTAAGTACCTACTATGTGACAGACACTATGTTAAGCACAGAAAAAATAAAGAAAGGCAAAAGTCTTTGCCCAGAAGGAGCTCAAAGTCTAATGGGAAACATAGCACATAAACAATTATGTATAAATAAGATACATACTGGATAATTTCATAGGATCAGGAAGATACTCAGTATGGAAAGACTTTTTTCCAATAAAATTTTATCTGAGATAGGAAGGAATCCAGGAAAGCCAAAAAGCAGATGGGGGCCAGGAAGAATACCTTTCCAGGCTCTCTTTTGTCACCATTCTCAGGATAGAATCAAAAAGTATATGGAAGTAATAATATATATTGCTTGAAGTGAGTCCCCAGAGCCATGAAAATATCAGGAGTAAGAAGGAACTGGAAAACATGTCATTAGAATTGCTTGAAACTTGATATCAATATCTTTTTTTTTTTGCTTTTTGCTGAGGCAATTGAGGTTAAGTGACTTGCCCAGGGTCACACAGCTAAGGAGTGTTAAGTGTCTGAGACCAGATTTGAACTCAGGTCCTCCTGACTTCAGGGCTGGTACTCTATCTATGCTATCAATATCTTTAAGGAAGATTCCAGAGGCTTCTTTATGGGGGACTCAGTGAATACAGTAGAGACAGCATCAAAGTAATGAAGCAAATGGTGCTTCTCTATTTTCCCCTTCTACTTCCTTTTCCCTATCATCTCTCCCTCCCAGGACTGAGGCACATGTGCTATCCTAGCTGCTCATAAGCCACTATGTAATTTCATCTAGCCCTACTTTAACCCTATTTGCCTCAAGAACATCATCACCAATACCACAAGACATTTCTTCTATCTATATTTAGGTCCTTTTTGTCTTTCTTAGTAAACTATTCCTTCTTAGGATCAAGGACTCTGCTACTCTTCCCATAGGTCTGATGGCTGCTGGGTTGGAGAGATGGCTTGATGTAGTGGATAGAATTTTGGACCCAGATCCCAGAAGACCCAAGTTTAAGTCCCACTAAATGGGATATTTAGTTGTTACATGAGCATGGATAAATCATAGCTACTGGGTCTCAGTTTTCTCATGTGCAAAGTAAGGTTAATAACATCTATCATGGCTCTTTTTTGTGATGGCAAAGAATTGGAAAATAAATAGATGCCCACCAATTGGGGAATGGCTGAATAAGTTATGTTACATGCAAGTAATGGAATATTATTGTTCTATAAAAATGAACAAGCTGATTTTAGAAAGATTTACATGAACTGCTGCTGAGAGAAACAAGCAGAACCAGGAATACATGGTACACAATACCAACATGATTGTGCAGTGATCAACTGTGATATACATGATTCTCAAGTGGTTCTGTGATCTAAGATAATTCCAATAAACTTTGAATGGAAAACACCATCCACATCCAGAAAAAGAACTGTGGAGATGGAACACATGCTATGTTTACTTTTTTCCCCCTTTTACTTCTGTTTTTTTTTTTCTCGTGATTTTTCCCTTTTGTTTTAATTTTTCTTTCCTAACATGATTCATAAGAAAATGCCTTTAAAAATATGAATGTACATGTACCCCCCAAAAAGTTATTTTTACAAGTAACTGGGAAAATAAATTTTAAAAAATAATGTTTATCATACAACTATCATCAAAAGTATTGTGAGAATTTATATTATTTTGTATTTATTCTTAGGGGTTCCTTCCCAGTGATACCCTTCTTAGTAGGCAATATGGTCCTTGAGTCAGAAACTACTCCAATTTTGCACAATGACTGGGCATATAGCCAGCACTTAATAAATGGCTGTTAAACTGTATTCAGGCTCAAATGAGAAAATGTATGTTAAGTGCCCAGCAACATTTATAAACTATAGAAATGTCCATTGTGCTTAAGAGAGTCAGCCTGGTATTGTTGGAAAAGTCCTCCATTGGGAGCCAGAAGACTAAGATTTAAATCCCAGAGCTTGCACTTAACTATTCTCTATCCATGACCTTTAGAAAGCCCCTCCATTTCTTTGGGCCTTGGGTTCATTACCCATGAAATGAGAGGTTTGAGCTACATGAGCTCCCGATTTCCTCGGCTCCTTCTGCCTTGCAATCTTATGACGTCTTTTCAGATAGACTAACTACCGAAAGAGAAGGACACTGAAGTCTCAAATCCATGGGTCTTTGCCCCTTTAAAAAATAGCATGGTGGTAAATTGGTGTTTTAAAATAATAATTATTTTTTTTAATAACTAGCTCTGCTTAATCAGAGGTGGTAATTACCGCTCTCGTCCATAGTTTATGCCTCCTTGCCTCTCGCAGGGAGGACAGGAACTGTTTCATATTTAAACAGTATTAGATTGGAATGCTCTCAGGGGGAGGAGGCCCAGTGTCAGAGTGTGGAGTTTAATTCTCCTTCCTGCTAATTAGGTCAGGAAAACAACAGGAGCTCCGAGCAGAGAGGCTTGGAGATTTCTGTTAACAAGCAAAAAGAACGCCAATCCCCTTCCCCCATTCCTCTGCCTCCTTGGCAAGTTGGAGGAAAACTGCCTACACGGGCATCGGATACACTGTAAGAAGCAGGGCAACAAAGTTTGTGCTGAAATATGGATCAGTTGACTACTGTGTCCTCCTGTTCAGCCTCGTGGAGGATCCCCAAGCAGGCAGGTGTCTCTTTCCATTGGATTCAGCTTAGGTCAATAAGCAGGTCTTGAGTGTTTTTTGTGGATTCTGCCCTGGGCAAGTGTAAGATTTTGGCCCCTGGGAACCCTGAGAAGCAAGAGTGGGTAGGAGAACAAAACCAACAAGCTTGCTATGCACAAGATTAATGCCAGTTAACAACACATCCCTTAGGGTTCTAGAAGCCTGTTAATACATAAGATAAATAGAACTGATCTCCAACAGAGTCCTAGGACTTATCTCTAGAGTGACTCTGACCTCAGAGTCTACCTGAGGGGCTTTGTCAGGCATTCAGAAGCCTTAATTAATGTCAGCTCCAAATTCGAGGACCGGAATGGTAAAGGAAGTCTGAATGGAATCATGGGGGTAGGATTAAGCCTGGCATGGGGGGTCAATATCTGGTATGCCCTCATCAAAGAAGATGCTGTGCTCTATGAGCAAAGCAGAATTAGCCCCATTAGAAATGTGAGATGTGCAAATTAAAGAATCCATGCCAAATGTTCATAAGGACTTTTGTGTCCAACCTGTGGCAGAGTATTCCAAGCTCGTATTGGTATAATTGGACATACTGTAACTCAACTCTAACATAGTGATGTCATTTTGATCCTATTTGAGTACCAAAGACAACAACCAACCAACCTGTCTCTTATTAGGGCTAGTGTTCTTCTGGCAAGAGGACTAGGGGAGGAATTCACCTACAAGAACCATACTACTTGCTAAGAAGGGTACTACTGGGAAGGAACTCTTAAGAGTAAATACAAAACAATATAAATTCTCACAACAACTTTGATGAGAATAGCATGATAGACATTATTTTTTAAATTTATTTTCCAAGTCACATGCAAAAATTTAATCCACTCTGACTCAGTTTACTTTTTTGTAAAATGAGAAGATTGGACATAAACAACTTTGAAGTTTCCTTCCTGGCAGATATCCAGGGATTTTTAGGAGTCTTCCTATAAGCTAAAGAAGTCTAAAAATGTGATGGGCTACCCCAAAAGGCAATAAGATCATCATCCACTAAAGACTGGTTAGAAAAGTCAGAGATTCAGCTTCATGTAGTGATGGGGCAAAATGTCAAATGAAGAGCCTTCTAACTTAGTTCTCTGATGTCCTTCCCTTCTAGAGAACCACCTTCTAGGTGGTACAGTGGCTAGGATGTTAGGCCTGAAGTCAGGAAGATCTGATTTCACCTCAGAAACAAGCTATGTAGTCATGTCAGCTCTGTCTGTCTCAATTTTCTCTATAGTAAAAATGAGGGTTATAATGGCACTAACTCTATAGAGTTGTTTTGAAAGACTAAGGAAATGATATCTGTAAATGATATCTGCATAGTGACTGGTATGTGTTGTTCAGTAATTTTTCAGCTGTATGCAATTCTTCATGGCCCCATTTGGGTTTTGGGTTTTTTCTAAAGTAGCAATACTAAAATGGTTTGTGCATTTTACAGATGAGGAAACTGAGGCAAGCAGGGTTAAATAACTTGCCCAGGCTCACCCAACTAGTAAGTGTCTGAGACAATATTTGAATTCAGAGAGACGAGTCTTTTTGACTTGATAAATGCTTATTCCTCCTTGTTTCCTTCTTAAGTGTCAGGTTCCTCATCTATATAGAAAGTGATAAGGGACATTCAGTAAAGAAGTGGGGAATGGAAGTAGAGGATTGGGTTGTTTCCATCATCTCATCTGACATGCATGATGCTAAGATGGGGAGTGCCAACCCTATCCCCATAGATAACCATCCATCTATGTGGTAGAAGGAGTTAGAGGGAGGTGGTCTTGTCTAAAAATATCATGCTCTAATGGCCAGTCATCAGCATATGAAAATCCACCACCACTACTGAGTCATTAAATTAGTCATTCAATCAACATTTGAAGCATGGATGTTGACAATAAGAGTCCTAAAATATTCTCTAAGGTGAGCACTTGCTTGACACATGAGCAAATTGAAATGACTAGGATCATTGATCTAAAGGAACTTTGGAGGTCTTTCATTTTACAGAGGAGGAAACTGAGATCCTGAGAGACTGTTAGGTACCTTTCTTAACCCATTAATACTCCCTTAATCCCAAGGATCAGAGACAGATTATGAAACCAGATCTTGTGGTTCCAGAGACAACATGCTTTCTGCACTACCTTGGCATATGCTCTATAAATGAAGCAAAATGGCACAAAGGGAAAAGTTCTAGATTTGGAATCACAGGCCCTCCAATCAAATCCTACTAGCTCTCTGTATAACCTTGGGCAAGCCATTTAATGTCTCCAATCCTCCTTTGGTTCATTTCTAAAAAGAGTTTTAAAGCTATGATCCAGTGAAGCTCAGAGAAAGAAATTAATTGCCCAAAGTTATCCAGATAGGTGGCAGAACCTAAACTCTTCACTCCAAGTACCAGCCATGGTGCTGACATCGGACTTCCCAGACTTCATCTACAATCCCTTGAGACCCAGTTTCACTGCTTCATCACTCTGTCCTTAGAAAATAGATAGTAGATCTATTATACTATTATAATACTATATTATGTAATTATATAATATACTATATATTATAATATACTATATAATAGTATAATAGTAGTAGATAGAACAAGGGATCGGGATGTCTGCGGAGGAAAATGTACAGAAAAAGAAGGGAAAGGGGAAGAAAAGGAAGGAGCAGGGAAAAAAGGGATCAGTGTGTGCTGATAAATGTTTAACAGCCTCCTCTCTGAGAAAGAGTATATATAAGACAATTAATTTGTTAATCATTTTGTTGTCATTTTCTCCATCACTTTCTTAAATTTAGACAATCCACAAAACAATAAATCAAGCACTGATTTGTAGTATTTCCAAAGTTCTGAGATCTAAATCTTCATGTTAAGTTCTCAAGATCCAGCATATCCCTGGGTGATGTTATCTGTCCATCAGGCAGTTAAGACTGAGGTTTAAGAGGCAAGTTGGTTGATTGTTGTTCTTTATTCTTTTTTTTTCTTTTTTTGCTGAGGCAATTGAGGTTAAGTGACTTGCCCAGGGTCACACAGCTAGGGAATGTTAAGTGTCTGAGACCAGATTTGAACTCAGGACCTCCTGACTTCAGGGCTGGTGCTCTATCCACTGCGCCACCTAGCTGCCCCTGTTGTTCTTTATTCTTGAAGATATCAAAATGACATCACTATGTTGGAGTGAAGGTATGGTGTGTCCAACTGTGGCTGATCAAACCAACACTAGTTTGAAATATTCTACCATAGGTCGGGCACAAGTAGTCCATGTGAACATTTGGGATGGATTCTCTAAATTAGTGCATCTCACATTTCTTTTGAGCTAATTCAATTCTGCTTTGTTCATAGAGCACAGCACCTTCTCTGATGAGGGCACATCATGTCCTGTGCCAGTGTCTCCCATTTCACACAATCAATTACAAAAGAGAGACCTTGAGAGTGTCCTTGTATCACTTATTCTGAACTCCATGTGAGCACTTGCCTTGTGGAAGTCTTCCATAAAATAGTCTTTTAAGCAAGCAAATGAATGGCATTTGAACAACAAGGCCAGTTATAATATCTGCAGTAGAGTTTTGAATGCTTGGCAGTTTAGTTCAAGAAAGGACCTCAATTTCTGGTACCTTATCGGGCCAAATAATTTTCAGAATCTTCCTAAAACAATCCAAATGGAAGCAATACAGTTTCTTGACATGTGGCTGGTATACTGTCCAGGTTTCACAGGTTTACAAGAAGATTCATGAAGCAGGTAACAGCTGGATGTATGGATCTTCACTAAAAATTATGAAAGTTGATGAGGTCATCAAGAGAAAGTATATTATCATTCATCCTTCATTTTTGAAGAGGACCAATGACATCACAGGATGAAGTCTTGACTAGTGCATGAATTGTATTTAAATGAGACTGGATTTCATGGAGTCATCAGCCTCCCACTTCCAGAGTCATTGGACTCCAGTAGTAGGACAAAAGTCAAGATAACTGGTAATGGCACCAGATGCAGTGGATGACATTGACATCTTTAATGTCTGACCAAGCTCTAAGCATGTCACAGTGACTACTTCAGCCACTTTCATGACTGTTGAAACAAATTGTTCCCATCTGCCCATTCTGCCTGGGGGAAAGAGGAGTATATAGGGACCCAATCTTGGAGGACATCCACAGTTACGAGGAAGGACATGGGCAACATTGAAGAAATGGATCACCAGCCAGCAGATGATCAGTAAAAGATTATGGATGTGAAGTCAAAAGAGAATGACCAGGAGGAGGAGGCAGACAATAGTAGCAAAAGCCATATATGTCAAGAAGGGCAAAGACCTTTCATTTTACAAAACTCATTTACAAGCAGAAAAGGGTAGGAAAGGCTAAGTAGATGACTTCATCTGATATGCAAAAGATGGCTTATTTTGGTAATTACAAGAGCCTTGTAAAGCAATTTTTGTTATTTAAAAAAAGAGGTGGTGCCCTTAACAACAAATTTCATTGACTTTTGGGAGTTGTGTTGGTTTTGGGGTTTGCTTTTTAACTATCTCTTCCAGGCCTGCTAAGTTACCTAGTTCTACTGGCTATCACAATAGTGTTTTAAGAAAGATGAGATCATATATGCTTACTTGCATAAAATAGAGAAAGAGAAGATCAATGAATTGGGCTTACAATTTAAAAAGCTAGAAAAAGAACAAATTAAAAACCCTCAATTAAATACCAAATCAGAAATTCTGAAAATAAAAAGGGAGATTAATAAAATTGAAAATAAGAAAACTATTGAATTAATAAATAAAATTGAGTTGGTTTTATGAAAAAAAACAAAATAGATAAGCCTTTAGTAAATTTAATTAGAAAAAGGAAAGAAGAAAATCAAATTGTTAGTTTCAAAAATGAAAAGGGAAAACTTTCCATCAATGAAGGGGAAATTAGAGCAATAAGTAGGAGTTACATTGACCAACTTTATGCCAATAAATTTGATGATCTAAACAAAATGGAGGAATATCTACAAAAATATAGATTTCCCAGGTTAACAGAAGAGGAAATAAATTTCTTAAATAGTCCCATTTTAGAAAAAGAAATAAAACAAGCTATTAATCAACTCCCTAAGAAAAAATCTCCGGGGCCAGATGGATTTACATGTGAATTCTACAAAGCATCAAAGAACAATTAATTCCAATACTATATAAACTATTTTAAAAATAGGGAAAGAAGCTGTACTACCAAATTCCCTTTGTGACACAGATATGGTGCTGATAGGTAAATCAGGTAGGGTGAAAACAGAGAAAGAAAACTATAGACCAATTTCCCTAATGAAGATTGATGCAAAAATCTTAACTAAAATATTAGCAATGAGATTACAGATAGTCATCCCCAGGATAATACACTATGACCATGTAGGATTTATACCAGGAATGAAGGACTGGTTCAATATTAAGAAAACTATCAGCATAATCAATTATATTAATAACCAAATAAACAAAAATCATATGATTATCTCAATAGATGCAGAAAAGGCATTCGATAAAATCCAACACCCTTTCCTATTGAAAACACTATAGAGTATAGGAACAAATGGGCTTTTACTTAAAATAATCAGTAGCATCTATTTAAAACCATCAGCAAGCATTATATGTAATGGGGACAAACTAGAACCATTCCCAATAAGATCAAGAGTGAAACAAGGCTGCCCACTGTCACCATTACTATTCAATATCATATTAGAAATGTTAGCTTTGACAATAAGAGAAGAAAAAGAGATTAAAGGAATTAGAGTAGGTCATGGGGAAACCAAATTATCACTCTTTGCAGATGATATGATGGTATACTTAGAGAATCCTAGAGGCTCAACTAAAAAACTATTAGAAACAATTCACAACTTTAGCAAAATTGCAGGATAAAAATAAATCCATATAAATTATGAGCATCCTTATATATTACCAAAAAAGTTCAGCCCCAAGAGATACAAAAAGAAATTCCATTCAAAATAACTGTTGATAGTATAAAATATTTAGGAATCTATCTGCCAAGGAAAAGTCAGGAACTATATGAACACAATTACAAAACACTTTCCACACAAATAAAGTCAGACCTAATCAGTTGGAAAAACATAAGTTGCTCATAGGTAGGCTAAGCAAATATAATAAAAATGACAATACTACCCAAATTAATTTAATTATTTAGTGCCATGCCAATCAAACTCTCAAGAAATTATCTTACAGATCTAGAAAAAATAGTAGCAAAGTTCATGTGGAAGAACAAAAGGTCAAGAATTTCAAGGGAATTAATGAAAACAATGCTGATGAAGGTGGCCTAGCTGTGCCAGATCTAAAACTATATTATAAAGCAGCGGTCATCAAAACCATGTGGTACTGGCTAAGTAATAGAGTAGTTGATCAGTGGCATAGGATAGGATCACAGGACAAACTAGGCAATAAATATAGCAATCTAGTGTTTGACAAACCCAAAGACTCCAGCTTTTGGGATAAGAACTCACTATTTGACAAAAACTGTTGGGAAAATTGGAAACTAGTGTGGAAGAAATTAGGGTTTGACCCACACCTAACACCACATACCAAGATAAGACCTAAATGGGTTCATGATTTAGACATAAAGAGTAACATTATAAGCAAATTAGAAGAACATAGGATAGTTTACCTCTCAGACCTGTGGAGAAGGAAGGAATTTGTGTCCAAAGAACTGGAACTCTTAATTGAAAACCAGATAGATAATTTTGATTATATTAAGTTAAAAAGTTTTTGTACAAAAAAAACTAATGCAGACAAGATTAGGAGGGAAGCAATAAATTGGGGAATCATCTTTACATTTAAGAGTTCTGATAAAGACCTACTTTCTAAAATATATAGAGAATTGACTCATATTTATAAGAATTCAAGCCACTCTCTAATCGATACATGGTCAAAGGATATGAACAATTTTCAGATGAAGAAATTGAAACTATTTCTAGTCATATAAAAAGTGCTCCAAATCACTATTGATCAGAGAAATGAAAATTAAAAAAACTCTGAGATACTACTACACACCTGTCAGATTGGCTAAAATGCCACAAAAGATAATGACGAATGTTGGAGGGGATGTGGGAAAACTGAGACACTGATACATTGTTAGTGGCACTGTGAACGGATCCAACCATTCTGGAGAGCAATTTGGAGCTATGCTCAAAAAGTTATCAAACTGTGCATACCCTTTGGCCCAGCAGTGTTTCTACTGGGCTTATATCCCAAAGAAATCTTAAAGGAAGGAAAGGGACCCACATGTGCAAGAATGTTTTTGGCAGCCCTTTTTGTAGTGGCAAGAAACTGGAAACTGAATGGATGCCCATCAATTGGAGAATGGCTGAATAAATTATGGTATATGAATGTTATGGAATATTATTGTTATATAAGAAACAATTGGTAGGATGATTTCAGAGAGGCCTGGAGAGACTTTCATGAGCTGATGCTGAGTGAAATGAGCAGAACCAGGAGATAAATATACATGGCAACAACAAGACTATATGATGATCCTTTCTGATGGACATGGTTTTCTTCAACAATGAAATATTTCAAACTAGTTCCAGTTGTTCAGTGATGAAGAAAGCCATACACAGCCAGGGAGAGGCCTGTGGGATCTGAGTGGACCACAAGACAGCATTTTCATGCTTTCTATTGATGTTTGTTTGCATTTTATTTTCCTTCTCAGGTTTTTTTTTTCTTGTAGATCCAATTTCTTGTACAGCAAGATAACTGTATAAATATGTATACATATATTCAATTTGTCAAGTATTTTAACATAATTAGCATGTATTAGACTTCCTGCCATCTAGGGGAGGCGGTAGGAGAAAGGAGGGGAAAATTTGTAACAGAAAGCTTTGCAAGGATCAGTGTTGGAAAATTACCCATGCATATGTTTTGCAAATAAAAAGCTTTAATAAAATGAAGAAGAAAGAAGAAGAAGGAAGAAGAAAGAAGAAGGAAGAAGAAGAAGGAAGAAGAAGAAGAAGAAGAAGAAGGAAGAAGAAGAAGAAGAAGAAGAAGAAGAAGAAGAAGAAGAAGAAGA
>JAJPUD010004980.1:29136-64352 GCA_023553655.1 Myrmecobius fasciatus | reverse complement strand
AGAGAGAGAGAGAGAGAAACCTTGAACTCTCATCTCATTTCTCATTCAATTTCCAGGCTAAAATTATTCATTAGGAGTGGATGTTTCCTCTCTTTCTCTTAATTTTGAAAAGGTACCTGGTGAAAGAAACAAAAATCCCAAAATGTATGTGTAAGCTCTCCATACATGATGCCTGAAGGTCAACTTTTAGCAATCCATGATATCAAATTACCTTCATCATCTTCTTTTTCAAAATTCAATGGTTCCCCCTTTCACTCTCCAGTGAGTGTGAGACAACAGTGATCCCCTTGGTCTTAATGGAAATTGACTCACCTTGTTACTCAACACCATGTTCTCACCCACTTCCACTTGTTAGTGTTCCAGATGCCCTCCATATCCTACATCAAGGCTCTGTCTCCCCATTTCCCCATCAAGCAATGTTCCTAAGGACATGTGATACCCTGCAGGGACCATGATGAGGTACAGATCTTTCTCCAGGTTCATAAGCAGTCTTTCTTCACTCTTTGACTCATTACCCCTTCATTTATCACAAAAGCTCAACATTTAGAGAACCATCTAGTCCAACCCATAGCTCAGCAAGAATCACTTTTACCATATATCCCCAAGAAGGAGCCACCTAGACTCCAGATCATGGAAAAGGAAAGAATGGAGACCAACAATCTTTTTTAAAAGTCCATTCTACTGTTAGACAGCTTTAGTTGTTAGAAAGTTTACTTTAATTTTCTTACTCCAAATGGTCCAATAGATCTGTGCTTTCAGTGACATGGACATTCCCTCCACTGATATAGGGTGCCACCTATTCATTCCTACCACCCCCTTGTTAATGTCCCTTAAATACACCCAAAATTAGGAGTGAGTGTTTCTTCTCTTTCTCTTAACTTTGAAAATGTGCCCATTGGAACACACAGGCTGCCCATGATTCATCTCTCCTGCTTGTGTTCAAAGGAGCTTCCTTTTTTCTCTTATCCATGTCTCTCCTGACTTTGTTACACTTCACTTTCTCTTTGTAATTTCATGAGCATTTTTCCCCTTTTGTGCCATGTCTAAATGTACTCCTCTGACACTTCCAGTCATTCATAACTCCTCATTCTGCCCTCTGGAGATGAGCAGAACAAGCCTTATTCTTCTTCCCTGTTTCCCCATGGAAATCCTTGAAATATAGAAAGTCAACTAACATGGCCATCTTAAGTCTCTTCTCCAGGCTAAATGCACTTCTTCCTTCAATCAATCCTTTTAGCATATGATCTAGAGGCTCTGAATGCTCTCCAGATTATCTATGCTTTCTAAAATGAGGGAGAGAGAGAACTGTATATTAAGAATAGGATGGAACCCCACCCCCTTCAAATCAGCTAAGAAGGGCCAATAGTCAAATTTTCAAAGTGTGCTTTTCTATGGTGGAAATTAGCAAATGCTTCATATCAGGTCTTGGTTTATTATTTTGTTCAATTATCTACATTTAAGAAAATGACAGGGAAAAATGTTAATAATGCCAATTAAATTTAAAAGCCTGTCCCATGTATATTTTAGAGGAAGGCAGAGCTACTTGTTAAAATATCATTAGTATACCATGGGATGGTGGTAATTTGAAATGAACTCATTTAGCAAGGTGGAAGGAAGCAAGTATTTACATAGCATCTACTAAGTGCCAGTCACCATGCTAAGCACTTTTCAAATATTATCTCATTTGGTCTTCACAACAGCTCCAAGAAGGAGGTGCTGTTATTATCCCCATTTTATGGTTGGGAAAATTGAGTTTGAGTGCTTTGCTCAAGGTCAGAGAGCTAGAAAGTGTTTAAGGCTGGGTCTGAACTCAAGTCTTTTCCATTGTAGGTCCAGCTTTTTATATACACCTATAAAAGTAGCTAAACAAAAAGCAGCAGGACTATCACCTCCCTAATCTTTTATTTCTTTCAAAAAGTTATTTCTTTCAAAGAAGCCTAAGACAGGAATAGTTCGTTGGCTGCCATAGCCTAATGTAAGCTCCTTGAAAGCATCTTTGCTTGTTATTTTTTTCTTTTCTCATATTCCCAATGCTTGCACAATATCTGACACATAGTGGATAGTCAATAGTCAATAAGCACTTAAGAATCCTCTATGTGCCAGGCACTATGCTAAGCACTAAAGATACAAATAAGAAAAGAACAATAATTCCTGCCCTCAAGAACCTTATAATCTAATGGTAAAAGGTAATACAGAAAAACAAACTGAAAAGCATGGTAGTTTACACCAAGATTTTACTTGGTGTAGGGTCATAATATTTGAGGAGTTTAAACCAAAGAGAACACCTGATGAGAAATGAAAAGTTAGCTGGAAAACACTGAACCTATTGTAAAGAGGGACTTGGGGAGAAGCTTATTGATTAGATGCTTAATAAATGCTAGTTAGCCGGCTGACCCTAAATTTTGGCTTATTTTGAGTTTGCAGTCCATTTACCCTGCCGCCAAATCTTTTTTAATCAGCTACTTAAGCAGGCCTTCTTTACATTTTTTATGTGAAATTGATATTTTGAATCCCACTGAAGGATTTTGCATTTATACCTGTTAAATGTTATCTCACTAGAATAAGTTTAATATTCTAGCCTATCCAAGACTTTCTAGATCTTAAGTCTGTTAACTCCATTTCTAATATTTTACAATCTATGTCCTTTCTAGCTCTGACATTCTATGTTCTAAGGATCCTTACATGCCTAATATTCTACAAACTAAGTTACTCTTGAGTTCTGTGTTACTTACAAATATAATAATCATGTCTTTTGTGGTTTTATACAAATCACATAGTTGCAAGCATTTTCTATTCATAAACTTGTGTATTTATGTTATCCTCTAGCTCTGGGCTCTTTAACATTTCCATTGAAGAAAAACACATTGACATTCCACAGGAGCTCTCAAATTGGCAACATACTATAGATAATCTTTGAGTTCAGTCTTTCAGCTGGTTCTGAATCAACTTTACCAAAATAATACCCACTGTACATCTCTCCAAATAAGAACTATGTGAGAAACTTTTTCAAATGCTTTCCTAAAATCTAAGCAAACTACACCTATATTCTTCTTTTGATATGCTGGTCTAATAACACTAGCAAAAAAGAAAATGAGGTTAATCTGGCATGACTTGATCTCAATGGAGCCATGATGAATCTATGTTTTCACAGGTTTCTGTCTCATCTCTCTCTTTTTTTCCTACAATTTTAATGTTTTATGTTCTAAGTCCTTTCCTACTTCTAATATTTTATGTTCTAAGGTCCTTACCATGCCTAACAATATAGTTTTAAGGTCCTTTTCTAGATTTAACATTTTGCAAGCCTATGAATCATCAGATAGAACATGGGGATGTGGGTAGCACTGGTCATTTTAGTTCAGAAATAGGCATCTCAGTTATTAAGCACAAACCCAGTCAGTCATTCATGTTTATGAGTTTAAAAATCAAGGAAATTCACAGGGAAAAAATAGAATTTTAGTCACTTAACATTTAATACTTGGAGGAGGTGGTGACATAAAGCAGGAACAAAAGCTCTGAAACATAAAGCAAAAGAGTATTTAGAACCAACTAGGTGCCTGGTACTGAGCCAGTCTTTATTTTCAAGGAATTCACAGTCCATTGAGGGAGGCAACTTGCATAAAACTATTTACATAAAAGAAATAGGATTAAAGAGACAAAAGATATTAAAAACTATTAAAGGGAATGGATGTAAAGTAGATAGCTCCCAGGGATCATGGCACTTGCCACTGGGGCCACATGGTTTCCAGAGGAGTTGGTCAGTCATTCCAGAAAATGTTCCAGACGGATGGCCAAGATCATTCTTAAAGATGCCATTTATAAAAAGAAGGAAGGAAGAAAGGAAGGAAGGAAGAAGGGGGAAGGAAGGAAGTAAAGAAAGAAAGTAAGGAAAGAAGCAAAAAAGGAAGGAAGGAAGGAAGGAAGGAAGGAAGGAAGGAAGGAAGGAAGGAAGGAAGGAAGGAAGGGAAGGAAGGAAGAGAAGGAAGGAAGGAAGGAAGGAAGGAAGGGAAGGAAGGAAGAGAAGGAAGGAAGGGAAGGAAGGAAGGAAGGAAGGAAGGGAAGGAAGGAAGAGAAGGAAGGAAGGGAAGGAAGGAAGGAAGGAAGGAAGGGAAGGAAGGATGAAAGGAAGGAAGGAAGGAAGGAAGGAAGAGAAGGAAGGAAGGGAAGGAAGGATGAAAGGAAGGAAGGAAGGAAGGAAGGAAGGAAGGAAGGAATGAAGAAAGGAAGGAATGAAGAAAGGAAGGAAGAGAAGGAAGGAAGGGAAGGAAGGATGAAAGGAAGGAAGAAAGGAAGGAAGGAAGAAAGGAAGGAAGGAAGGAAGGAAGGAAGGATGGAAGGAACAAAGGAAGGAAGGAATGAAGGAAGGAACAAAGGAAGGAACAAAGGAAGAGAGGGAAGAAGGAGGGGAGGCTCATAGAGGGGAAAGGATTTGCAACATGACTCACCTATGAGTTAGTAGCAGAATGTGTCTAGAATCCAAGGTTCTTTCTTCTATTCAAGAGATGGGTAGAGTCCAATGCATCTGGGACTCAGACCTCTTTTGGTTCTTTATATAAATATACAATTGCAGCTATATGCAATTGCCCCACATTCCAATTGGGTCACCTCCAAGTTCTCTCCAAAAACCTCACTTGGCCATCTCAAATGTATTTTCTCTTGATTGCTAATCTACCAACAAGAGATGGTTCTCCTTAGGCTTGGGAGCTGCTTCCAACTGAGCTGGTCAGCTTTTCTTCCTGCCAGGGGGTTCTGTCTGCCAGAGAGGATTTGGAGACCAGTAAATCACACAATTATCAGTTGGCTTTAATTTGCTAAGCAGATCTGGAGGAATCTGTAGGCAAGGAAGAAAAGAGAAGGCCCAAGGGGATAGTGAGAGGAAGATAGGGCCAACCTGGGATTTTCTTTCTTTCCAATAATTAAAAATATCTGTATCCATCGTGACCTTCCTCCCCCATTCCTCCTATTTCTTCTAGCTTGTCTGTATTTGGGATTCTTGATCTGGAAGGTAATTTTAATTTAAAGGGGACTTAGTGGCTCTGTGTTGCTATAGCAAGCAAGCTTAGAGAAGATTATCAAATATTTATTCGAGTTGGTGGGTGTTTGAATTCAGACTCTGATGACTTGGTGGGTGCAGGAGATGAAAGATTTAGGGAGACATCTCCGCAGGTCAGAGCCATGGGGGATGCTGGCATCTCTGTTCCGGCCTCCTAAAGTTCCTATTTCTATCACCATTCTCCTAGTCATTTGGTTATTTTGAGTCAAGCCTGACTTTCTTTTTCCTCCCTCTCTATTCCTGACAAGGTCACCAAGTTTTAGTGATTTTAACTTAGCAATATTTTTTTACATCCATCACAACATCTTTGTGGCAGGCAGCTGGGGTATATTGTAGCTAGGGCATTAGGAGTCAGGAAATCATAATCAGGAGTCAGAAAGAGCTGATTTCAGAACATTTCTCAGACACTGATTGTATAACTGTGGGCAAAGTTACTTACCTTTTCTGCTTCAGTTTTCTTTTTTGTAAAATGAAGAGCATGAACTCAATGTTACCTTCTAGCACTAAATCTAGAACCCAACACACAACTATACTGGTTAGGATAAGAATCCTAACTTACCTCTTGTTTTGATTAGAATAATCTTTCTAGCCAACCTCTCTGACCAAATCTTATCTTTCACATAGTAGTCAATAGTTTTCCTTATGTACAGATCTTACCAAGGCTCCTAGGTGGAGACATAGAGCATCAAGCACAAGGCCTCTAGTCAGGAAGACTCATCTTTGTGAATTCAAATCTGGCCTCAGACACTTACTAGCTGTGTGACTCTGGATAAGTCAATTCACCCTGTTTGCCTCGGTTTCCTCACCTTTAAAATTAACTGGAGAAAGAAATGGCAAACCATTCCAATATCTGTGCAGAGAAAAGGGTTGGAAATGACTGAAAACAACTGAACCACAACAGCAGGTCTTACCATGTCATTTCTATGCTTCAAAACCTTCTGAATCACCCTATTATCCATAGAACAAAATATACCCTCCTTACCTTGACAATAAAGTTCTGATGCAATCAGGCTGGACTAGTTTACCTTCTCAGATTTGTCTTGTGATAATTCCTTTCATATTCTGTACATTCCAGTCAGATAGGATTATTTACTGTTCCTCAAATTCGTCTGTCCCTGTCCTGACTCTTCATTTTCACAAATCATCTGCTACCCTTAGAACAGATTCCCCTACTCCCCAAATATCTACTGGTTTAAACTCTGCAGTTTCCATCATTGCCCACCTCCTCTGTCATGTTTACCCTGATCCTGTCAGGTACTTTCTTCTTCCTTTAAATTTCCCAAGAGTATTTCTCCTCTCTCCTTTGCTCATTACACTCAAACATGTGCTATGCTGATCTTTATGCACACTGTACCACTTCTCCACCCATCACTTTCCCAAGTCTTGTAGAATACAAGTTCTTTTAGGATAGGGATTGATAATGTCTTTTTTATCTTTTCAGCAGCAGCAGCTAGCAAGTGCCCTGTGTACAGAAGGAGGTTTAATTAATGATTGTTGAATTTATTTATTTGTATGATATGGATACTTGTACCTGTCGCAATGCTGTGAGAAAAGTTCTTTGTAAACCTTAAAATGCCCCAGGGATGTGAGGTATTAGTATTATTTTCATTCTTCGGCTATTTTTGATGAAGTTAAGATAGAAATGGGAAAAGTCACTATCCTCATCCTATTCTTTTATATTTGATGTTCAGTGGACTATTGCATAGGGGATAAAACTTATTGTAAATTAATATGAGTTGCAATGTGAGGGGCTTACTAAGAGAGTCTGAAAACATCTTCAAGACAACTCCACTAGCAGGCAGGACATCGGTGATCAATTCATAAACAACCAATAAGAAATTTAAAATTAAGAGCCTACCGAATGTCAGGCACTGTGCTAGGTATTGAGGATATAAATACAAAATATATATTTATTATGTATGCATTTATGAATAAATGCAAAATATGTATTCCTGCCTCAGTTCAATAACCCTTCCTTTGCCCACTTGTGCTATCTTCTGATAATGACACTTCTAGGCAGGTGCCTGGATCTCCAAGGCTGATGGAGCCTTTCTAAGACTGGGAAAGATTCACAGAATCAAAGAGAAAAGCCATGGAGGTCATTTACCATGAATGATCAAGAATCCACACTAATATATTGTCCCCCAATGTTCATCTACTCTTGACTAGAAGACCACCAGGGCTAATGACTCACCACCTGCAAAAGCAGTTTGAATAGCTGGAATTAAAATCCCATTTTTGGACAACTGTAATTGTTAAGATTTTTCTTATATCAAACCAAAGTTTTCTACCTTTGAAACTTTTATCCATCAGTCTTGTTTGTGTCTGCTAGAACAAAGTAGAAGAAAAAACATTTTTTATTATTTTGAAGGTCATTCAGATCCTTGACAACAGCTAGAATGCTCTACCCTTCTTTTCTCTTCAAGCTAAAATCCCAAGTCCTTTCACTTGATCCTCATAATGACAATTGTTCCCAGTCCTGTCATGCCCTACCTCCTCTGGAAACAGTTCAGTTTCTTAAACTGCTAGCCCAAACTGGACAGCAATTTCAGAAAGGTTTACTATCAATGAGAAAAATAGATAGATAAATATATACATACAAACATGCATGCTTGTATATATACATAGATACATAAATATTAGGCAGACTGAAAGGCAAAGAGACAGAGATAGTGAGAGACATAGAAACAGAGAGACAGAGTCACAGAAAGAAGGAGAGGGGAGAGAGAGAAAAAGAGAGAGGGGCGAAGAGAGGAAGGAAAGAAGGGAAGGAGGTGGGGAGGGCGAGAATTCGTTAAGCATTTTCTATGTATCAGGCATTGTGCTATGGTCTCGAGATATATATCCAAGAAAACAGACAGTGCCTATTCTCAAGAAATTTGCATTCTAATTAGGAAAAAAAGAAGAAATGAGGAAGAGGAAAGGAGAAAATATCCACACATGATTAACTGGAGTAAATGGTCTGGGAAGGAAGCAAGAGTGGGTGGCCAGATTCTGGCCAGGTACTTTTCTATTAGGAGAACCCAGGTGTAGGATCACATGACAGAAATGGGCGTGGAGATAGATTTATAACTATGACATCTCTAAGATTTCTTTCTTTATATCAAGAAAGCAGGACTCTGTAACCATTCCATGTGCCTATAACAATCCAGATGGAATTTACATCTTGATCCACCATCCCCTTGGAGCAAGATATTTTTGGTGCATTTATCACAAGTGACGTGAGTAGGTGGTCCTTAGGTGGCATAGTGAATGAAATGCTATACTCTGGAGTCAAGAAAACCAAAATTCAAATCCTGCCTCAGACACTTAATAGTAGTATGACCCTAGGCGAATCATTTATCTTTTCTATGCCTCAGTTTCTACTTCTGTAAAATGGGCATAAAAACAGCACCTATACCATAAGGTTGTTTTAAGGAACAACTACGATAATATAATATACACAAAGTGCTTTTTAAACAGTAAAGTGACACATAGAGGCCATTTTGTTATTGTTGTTGTAAGACAGAATAAAACATAAAAGAAAAATTTTACAAAATGACAGCTCTCCTTTCAAGAAAAAGCTCCCTAAATAGATAGCTGCCAAAAGTAACTCCTGGCAGAAAATACCAAAGTAAGCCAAGGATTTCCCTTTCTCAGTATAATCATAGAATCCAATAATTATAGTCTTAATATTAGAATGAATCATAGACAACATCCAGGTCAATTCATATTTGAATGAGAATCCTCACTAGAGGAATTCTTAATCTGGGATCCATGGATAGATTTTGTGTGTCCATGAATTTTAAAGGGGGAAAAATTACATCTTTATTTTTTTTATTGTCTCTAATCTCTAACTAAAATTTGGTATTCTCTTCAGTTAGGAATATAGACAGTAAACCTCCTTAGTATTAAGACTGAGCAGAAGGATATATGAAATACCCCACAAAAAGTTAGGAATCCCTGTTCTAAAATATCCTGGAAAAGTAACCAATTACTCCATATTTTTAGTAACCATTAATTAATAACCATATTAATCCTTCAAGAATGGGGAGCTCACCATCCCACATAGTGATAGTCTTTACATTTTTAGACATTTCAGATCTTTTTTATTTTTAAGTTCTTTCTTGTATATTAGAAGAGAAAATTTACTTCCTTGTAGCATCAAACCATTGCTCCTGTTTTATCCTGCTAGGTTAAAATACAACTTTCTCATGCTGGATCTCAATTTTTTCATAGGTGAAATGGATTGCCATCAAGCTTGTGTGTACATCTGGCTGTTCCACATAAACAAATAAATCTGTTCTAAGATAAGAATGGAGTCAAAGACTACCCTACTCAGAGGAGAAAGAAAAAAAGAAACAATTAGTCAAACCAAAGAATAATCTCCCTCTAGGATACAGCCAAGTCAAGGCAACAAGCATTTATTAAGCACTTACTATGAACAAGATATTGTACTGGAAAATGGGGCTACAAAGACCAAATTCAAAACAATTTCTACCCTCAAGGAGTTTACACTGCACTAGGGAGATATTCTGGGGAACACTTCTTCCCTAGTAATAAAATCCAAATCTTCATTCCCTACAACGCTACTCACATTCCATGGATGTGAATAATAATATTCACTCCTAGCCATTTCCTTGCCTAATTTCCTATTGAGTAACCTTTTCAGCTCCTTGAGATAAATCCCTCCCCTTCTCTCCACTTTTCAATTGCCTTTTCATTTCTGAATCTTTATTCTACAACATAAGCCCATAATATGAATAGCTCATATGGTACTGTCAGATGCTAATTGTCACCAAAGATTACCATTTCTCCAGTAAATGAGTAGAACTTGACTCCTGCAGAAAGGTCATTGACTGAGTGGGTGTCCAGCATATATTTCCTCCAGTTTGGATAATGAATCATCATGACATTGGGTAGAGCTCCACTCCCTGATGGAGATTAAACAGAGACACAGAAGCTCAAACACCATAAAGATTTGGTTCCTCTGGTGTTGGAGTCATAAACAATTAAAGCAATTTAAAAGTTTCCATAATACCAAGTGAGATAAAGTTTCTTTGCCTTAGTAATACAAATATGAATAGCAATAATTCATATTATTACCAAAATTATTTTTATAACACTGCCCATTGTTGAATACAAAGTAAATAGCATATTATTTTATGTAATCTTCACAAGAATTTAGAAATTAGGTAGATTTGTTAGGGGGAAAGGGTTGTCCCAAACTTTTATTTTATTAGTGTTGGGAATTCCCAATGAGGAAACTTTCTTTTATCAATGCACATCAATCAATCAACCACTCAGCAGGTATTTATTAAGCATTTACAAGGTATCAAAATATTAAAGTAGGTGCTAGACAGAACAACAAAATCTAGTATTCCTTGCCTTTGGGGAATAGCTTACTTTCTTTTTCCTGTAGAGACAACATGCACACAAATGTACATAAAACACATAAATGTACATTAAATACTAGATGATTTTTTGAGGGGAGGAGTCAGTAAAAGCATGTGGGAAAAGGGAAGACTTCATGTAGAAAGGGGAAGTTAAGCTATTTCTTCAATTTATAGTCTAAGAAAGTTACCTGGGATTTGCTCAAGTAGTTGGCCAGCATGGTCCAGTTAAATGACAAATATGGTGGTTAGAATGAGCCAATAATGAATATTTTCTAGATAGATAGTCTAAAATATAGGGGGGGGCTCAGATGGGCAGACATCTGATGGCAAGAGGTCTCTCCAAAGACCCTAAAGAGTTTGTCCCACCTGCCACTTGGATGCTCATTAGCTCTGAATGAAAGCTACCACCATGGCTGACTACATGAGCATTTGAAGACAATGGAAGGCCAATGGGAATCATACCATTCATATAAACCACTTAAGTCAAGAGTTCAAGCACCAGATTGGATCAAATTTTGATCCAAGGACCTACAGTAGAGATGAGACTCAAAAATAGGTCTTCTGAGACCAAGGTTGGAGCTTTTTCCCATCACCCAACCCACCATAATTTTACATTGAGACCTCATTTAACAAGGAGAAAGTATGACAATGACACTGTTCTTAGAATTTTTATTCACAGACATAGAAATTATGTGATATACTTGACTCTGCTTCCTGGTCCTTTCCATGCAGAGAGAAGAGGGAAAACCTTGATCTAACTATATCATGTGGCTTTTGTGAAGGTCCAGTCACAGTCCTAGAGACAGTGAAGTGACAACTGGAATTGGAGTCAGGAAGTTCTGAGTTCAAGTATGACTCAGGCATTTCCTACCTGTGTGTGATCAAATCACTTAATCTCTGCCTTCCTCAGTTTCCACCTGTATAAAAGGTGCTAATTGTAGCACCTACCTCTCACAGTGGTTATAAAAATCAAATGAGATCTGAGAATTATAATTTTAGACCTTGAAGGATCCTAAATTAGAACAGTATTGGAACATAGAATATCAGAGCTGAAAGAAATTCTTCAATGTAGATTGTGGAATTTGAAAGGATTTTACATCATAAAATGTTAAAATATATATGAGATCTGAAGGGAGCCAAGAACATAGAATATCAGAGTTGAAAAAGTTCTTAGAACATAGAATATTTGAGTTGGAAGGGACCTTAGAACACAGAATGTCAGAGCTGGAAGGACCTTTAGAACACAGAATGCCAGAGCTGAGAAGGACTTTAGAACATAGAATGTCACAGCTGAGAAGGACTTTAGAACATAGGATGTCAGAGCTGGAAGGGCCCTTAGAACACAGGATGTCAGAGATATTAAAATGGTTTAGAGATCAATAAATAGGATGGCCTTTTGAAGAATAAAAGGGGCTATATGAATAAGAGACTATGCTTATTCACTCACTTATTTCAGAGGCATCTTTTTCATGAAAAGTTTTGGTGTTTAATGAATTTCTTGATGGGATATCATTTTCCTGAGAAGTATTGATTCCACATTGGCTATGGAGAGCATGGATGGTCCAGAAAAGCACATTTCTTTTGCATGAGATTCATTTTGAGGAAACTTGGAGGTATGCTTTCATCTCCATGGAAGAAACAGATTGCTTTATTTTCTTCTTTCTGAGACCAGGATTGTTGCTACTTTCCCATCCACTCCTGTCTGAAGATGGCAGTATAGTCTCTCACAAGCCAGAGTCCCCACCCTGCCCTCCCTCACCCCCAGCCTGGTCTGGCAGTTCTAGTGACAATTAGAAGTCACATCAAAACCTACATCTGAGATCAGCCAAATGGAAGAGAGGGATCTAGACCTTTAGGAGACAGATATGGGAGGATGAGAGGGAAAAAAAATGGGAAAAATGAGGAGGAAAGGATAAATGGAAGGAAAAAGGTAGTAAAAGATGAGAGAATAAGAGAGGGAAGAAAGAGAGGATGTGGAACAAGAGGAAAATAGACAGACAGAAAGAGAAAAAGGTGAGAGAAAGATGAGGAAGGGATTAAAAAAAAGATGACTAAGGAAAGGAAGAAAAGGAGAAAAAGGGAGAGAAGAGAATGAGAGGGAAAAAGAGTATGAGGCAGAAAAGAAAATGGGAGAGGGAAGAAAAGAAAGAGAGATGAAATTACCAAAGAGGGAGGGAGAAGTAAACAAAAGGAGAAAAGGGAAAGAGAAACAGATATATGAGAAAAAGAAGGAAAGGGGAGAAAAGGAGAAAGAAGTGGAAAAGAGGGAGAGGAAGGAAGAAAGGAGAGGAGAAAAAAGGATCAAGGAGGTGCTGAGTGGTGAGGAAGGAAAGGGCAGAAAGGAGAAAGGAAGTAAGATGGAAGGAAGAGGAGGGGAAAATGCAGGGAAGAAAGAGATACTGGACAGAAGAGAAGGAGAGAAAGAGAAGAGAAGAAGGAAGAGAATACAGAGAGTGCACTCAACAGAGGCTTCACTGATGAGGAGGCAAGAGTGATGAGATTGCGTCACCAAGCCTGGCTGTTTAACATGTAGACAACATGTAAACTGCAGAGACAGAGTTGGGTTGATGGCCATAAGCCTTGTACCTGACTTGGTCAAATCTGGAGATTTTCAGTGATCAAAGATTATTGCTAGTCTGGATCCCCTCTGCTCTGGACATCAGTGCCTACAGATATGCTCACGATTAGGAGAAAGACATCTGGACTTCTGGGGGGAGTCTGCTCTACCATATCACTCCACCTCCCTCAGGGGCTCTGCTGCTTAAATGGAACACCAGTAGCTGGAACTCTTTAAAAATCTATCCAAATCAGCAAAAAGTTTTAAGTTTAGATGCAAAATCTTGGGCTAGCAAGTTCTATTATGCAAAGCCCTGGGCTGGGAATTGGAGCTTCTGGGTTCTAGTCTCAACCCCTGACTCTAACTGGAGTCACTTCCCCTCTCTCAGTCCTGTAAGGCAAGACTTTTTTAACTTTACACTCATGATCCTGTTCACCCAAGAATTTTTTATGTGACCCTGGATATATGGGTATATAAAATAAGTATACATTTACCAATAATAAATCACAATTTAGTGACCCCCACATTCAGTTATGAGACTCCATATGGGGGTTAAGATCCACAGTTTAAGAAGCTGAGTAGTGAGGAATGGGATATCTTAGTGACTGAGAGCTTATGTGATCATAGAAACATAGGATCTGGAGCTTGTAAGACCTAAGGAATCAATTAGCCTTCCCCCATCCCTAGCTGCAGGTCTTTAAGCAGAAACTGGAGAAATCTTGTTGGGTATATTGTAAAGACAATGTATCATTCTTTAGACAGGTTGGCTTCCGAAGATTTTTCCAACTTTTAAAATCTGCTATTCTGTAATAGTTCAACCTCCTTATTTAACATATGAGGAAACTGAATCCCATAAAGGTAATCAATTTGACTAATATGTCATAGGAAATAAGTATAAAGTCAGGATTAGAACCCAGGTGTCTGCCTCTAAAAGCTAGTGTGCATTTTCTACTCTACTTTGATTCCTACCTGAAGGAAAATTATCCATTCAACTGTTTCTATTTCCCTTATGGTACCATTGAGGGATGCAGTCTCATTTTAATATCATAGATAGAGATGAAGGCTAGCTGTCATCAAGAAGTTTCCTAATTGCCCAAGAGTAGAAAATGGAGGTTGAAAAATGGGACCAATGAATTCTGTCCAGAGTGCACAAGTTGGAGAATTCCAAATTCCCCTTTATTGTGGGCTGAACAAAGGCAAGATGTTTACCTCTTGGTCCAAGGAGGAATCAAGATGACCAGGACAGACTTAGAAAACCTTTCATCTAAGAGATCTTGGGAAGTTTAGGGCCTTTCAGGGTAGAAAACCAATTGCTTGTATACTTGCTATCCTCAGCAAGTATAATAATGAGCTAATAATTTTAAAGCACTATATAAGTAGTTAACATTTATATAGTGCCTGCTGTATGTGAGGTACTGTGCTAAGAAGTTTACAAATAATAACTCATTTGATTTTCATAATAACCCGAGGAGGTAAATATTATTACATATGTGATTATGTGACTTGCCAAGGGTTACACAGCTAGTATCTGAGACTGGATTTGATCTTAGATTTTCCTGATTCTTTTTCCACTGCCCCAAATGTGTGCATTACTAATATTATGATACATCATATATCTTTTATGAAGTCATGTATTGAATTAATTAAAATACTATGTTTGACACCTGGAATACTAAGACAAAAAATTAAATAATTCCTGTCCTCAAGAGGTTTAAATTCTTCTTCTTTTTGTAAATATATACTAGGAAACATCCCTGTTCTGTGGCCTATGTGGACAGAAAGCATAGAAGGGAAAGTAGGGAATTAACAGAATGAAAAGACTCCTGACAAACAAACATCATGGGTAGGAGGGGGTTCAAGTTAACTAAAAAAAGGTCTAGAAAAGAAATCTCAAATTCTGAAGTTCTGAGAGTGTTAGAAAGACAGAGAGAAACAGAGAGAGAAATAGTAGACAGGGATAGAGTCAGAGACAGAAAGACACACACAGTGATAGAGAGAGACAGAGACACAGACAGAGAACAAGAGAGACAGAGACAGAGAAGGAGAATATTCTGAAGCTCCTTTAGTTTGGAGAAACAGGTGCAAGGTGGCTTCTGTGCCAGGAACTTTAGGCTTCCTAAAGTTCTTGTGAGCAGAGTTAATCTCTGAGTAAGCCACATTTGAGTCTCTCAGACCTGAGATTCAAGACTGAATCTTTACTGTCTCTTATAAGTTTCAGTTTCTTCCTCTTTAAATAGAGTAGGTAGTTTTATACCCTACAATAAAGGATGGCTCTCTCGGAGAGGGAGGGTGTAAAACTGGGAAATCTAGATGATGTGAAAACAAAAGACAGTAATAAAATTTTATTTGGGCAAAAAAAAAGAGTGGATAGAATTGAGGTGGTCTCTAAGGGCCCTTTCAGCTCTAACCTACTATGTTCAAAAAAGTATTCTTTGTAAATGATGGATGCATGAACAAAAATGCCATTCTAGAATTTGTCTGAGAATGCAAAGGGCTCTTAGAACATAAAATGTCAGATCTGTTTGGAGCCTCAGAACCTAGATTGACAGAACTAGAAGGACCTGAATTTTAGGATTTATCAGAAATTGGAAAGGGCTCTTAGAATATCTGAGCTAGGAGGAACCTTAGAACCTGGAATGTCAGAACTGGAAGAGAGGCCCTAATATATAATAAGGCCTTGATGCTCAATGTGTTAAGTTTCTTCATGCCCTAATTTTTCTGAATTATTTCATAGCCTGAATATTCTAACCCCATATTCTAAGATCTTCCCAAGACTGGTAGTCTACAGATGGATTTAAAAAAAAAAAAAACATTAAGCACTGATTATTTGCAAAGCTTTGTGCTAAGCACATAGGAAAACAAATCATTTCCTTACCTCAAGAAATTCACCTTCCTGTAGGAGAACACCTACAGGAAGTTTCTGCTGCCGTCTAAAGGATCTGGGTTTATATGCATCCATTTCTGATTTTGAACCACTTGAGAGGTGTTGCTATTCCTGGGACTCTTGGGGCTCTCCCTATCAGTATGAGAGAATTTGGTAGAAGGTATTCCATTTGCCTAAAACAAATTGCTTCTTCTCTATTTCTCCCTCTCCCTCTTCCTCTTTCTCTCTCCCTTTCTCCCTCTCTCCTCTTCCTCTCTGTCTCTCTTTCCTTTCCTTCCTCTCTCTCTCTCTCTCTCTCTCTCTCTCTCTCTCTCTCTCTCTCTCTCTCTCTCTCTCTCTCTCTCTGTTTCTTCCTCCCTTTTTTTCCCGCCCTCCTTCCCTCTCTCCCCTTACCATTTCATTTATGTTCTTAGGTTTCTAAATCTAACATTCGGTGTTCTAAGCTCCCACCCAGCTCAGACATTCTAGGCATCTCTGATCCCATGATTCTGATGAAGTTTATTTACTTTTTTCTCCAGAGACAGACAGAAAGCAGTCTGGGAGTCCTTTGGTGGAGAGGGGTTGCTAACAAGGGGCCAAGGTGAGCAGGCTGTGGTCAACTGTGGCCCTCTCCCCAGGGAAAAGGCAATCAGCTCTACCCTCCCCTGGAGAGGATAAAATCAATAGGCAGAGCACAGTTCCCAGTTGAAGGCAACAGGTCATTTATTGTTTTTAAAAGATGGGAAATTCTATTGCTTGTTTTTCTCCCCTCCGGTCCCAAACTCATTTCTCCTCCACAGCCCCTTTCTCTCCCCTACAGGATCTCATTCTGTTCAGCTGCTCCCAATCTCTCTCTCCCTTTCCTCACATCAAATATATGAGGTTTACACAGGCTGAGCTCAGCACTGCCAAAACACTATGAAGGCAGCACTCACAAATTCAAAGGAGCAGAGAGAGGGAGGGAAGGAGAGAAGGAGAGGGGAAGGAACGAAGGGAGAGAAGGAGGGAGAAAAAGGAGAACAGTAAGAGGAAGAGGGGGAAGAAGTCTGGGGAGGAAATGAGGAGGAAGGGAGATGAGAAGGGGAGGAAGAAAGGGCAAGAAAAGAGGGAGAGGAAAAGGGGTAGGGGAGGAAAAGCAGGAGGAGAAGGGAGGAGGAAGAAGATGGAAGGAACAGAGGGAAGGAGTCTGGGGAGGAAATGAGGAGGAGGAAGGAAGATGAGAAGAGGAAGAAGGAGAAAAAAGAGAGGAAGAGAAAGGGAGTGAAGGGTGAGGAAGAAAAGAAAAAAGGAAGAGGAGTGGGATGGGAGAAGAAAAGGAGGAAAAAGAGGATGGGAGAGGAGAAAGGAGGGAGGAAGAAGAAGGGAAAGGAAGGGGAGAGAGTGGAAGAAAGAAGGGAAAAGGAGTATGGGAAGAAATGAAGAGGAAGAAGAGAAAGAGAAAGCAATAAGAGGGGGAGGAGAAAAAGTAAGGGGAAAGGGGAAGGAGGAAGAAGAGAGGAAAGGAAAAGGGAGAGGGTGGAAGAAGAAAGAGGAGAGAAGGGGCAGCTAGGTGGTACAGTGGATAGAGCACCATCCCTGAAGTCAGAAGTACCTGAGTTCAAATCTGGTCTCAGACACTTAGTACTTCTTAGCTGTGTGATCCTGGGCAATTTTCTAACCCCAATTGCCTCAGCAAAAAAAAAAAAAGAAAAGGGAGAGAAAAAGGGAGAAGAAAAGTGGATAAGAGGGAAAAGAGGATGAAGAGGGAGAGAAATGAGAGAGTGAAAGCAAAGGAGATAAAAAGAAAAATATTAGGAAGAAGGAGATTGAAAAAAGGAGATGGGAAAGAAGCAGAAGAATAAGGAGGGAGGGAGAGAACTAAAGAATAGAGAGAAGAGGGGAAGATAGGAGAAGGAAGGAAGAGGAGGAAAAGAAGGCAAAATGGAAGGAGAAGCAAAGAAAAGGAAGTACATCCGTACACACTCCAGAAGACCAAGATGGATTCCTTGCTGTGGCTGTTTCTCTCTCTGGTAGAGCAGGAAAGTGACCAGATGTGGGCCTCTGTCCACTGAGGAACTACATCTGTGCTTATTTTGTGTGGTATATGGGATTCAGGATGAGAGATTCAAATGCCAGCCAGGTAGATTTGCCTCCTCCTTTCTAGCTGTCTTAAGCAGAGGAACAGATACATCTCTCACATCTCACTGCCTTTTTTCTTGTATCCCCAGCATTTAACATAGTATTTAGCACACAGAAAGCATTTAATAAATGCTTATTGGCTAACTGCCTACCCCTAATCAGATGAATTCTAGGAGAAAGATTGTGTGTTGAGGGGGAACCTGAGGAGAGGGAGAAAGACCATATGCTATTCATCCCTTGGGAGGGGATGTAGCTTCAGTATCTGAAATCCTGGACCCTGGACCTCTGGAGACATCTTAGTGTGCTCTGGCAGGATGTCAAATCAAGCAAGACTGACCATGAATTTATATCACCTTTCAAAAATTAAATTGTCTGCCCATTTTTCCCAAGAAAACAGGCAGAGAAAGAAATGTGGTCCCCATTTTATAAATGAGGAAATCAAAGCCCAGAATAATGAAACATCTTGTCCTCCACCCACACAGTAACTTAGGTGAACAGACTTAGAAAGATCATAAGCCAGAGGACGTGAGTTCAAATCCAGACTGCTATTTACTATCTCCATTTCCTTGGAAATTGGACTAATTGATCATCTCTGAGGTTTCTTCCAGACAAAAATCCATGATTCTGAGTAAATATTCATTTTTTTAAAAAAAATTAATTAAAGCTTTTTTATTTTCAATATATATATACATGGATAATTTTCAACATTAACCCTTACAAAATTTTGTGTTTTAAATTTGTCTCTCCCTTTCCCCCACCCTCTCCTCTGGAAGGCAAGTAATCCAAAATGTATTGAACATGTGCTAATCTTCTATACATATTTCTACAATTATCATGCTACACAAGAAAAATCAGATCAAAAAGGAAAAAAAATGATTCAGAAAACCAAATGCAAGCAAACAAGAACAAAAAAGAGTGAAAATACTAAGTTGTGATCCACACTCAGTTCCCACAGTCCTCTCTCTGGATGTAGATGGCTCTCTTCATCACAAGATCATTGGAACTGACCTGAATTATCTCACTGGCAAATATTCATTTAGGGCTTTCTCTGCACAGGTCATTTCTTCACCAAGAGTCAAATGGCTATGGTAAAAAGAGCATGAGACATGGAAGCTGGACATCTCTAGTCTAACCCTAAGGAGTATTTATTGCCCATTTGATCAGGGACAAATATTGCCTCTCTGGGTCTCAGTTTCCTGATCACTAAAAGGAAAAGGTTCAATTAGATGATCCCTTCTACATAGAAATGATAGAATTTGGGGTCTCCCTCACGAATCTTCCCAGCCAGAAATTCCCAGCATGGTCCCTTAAGGGTCTTCTGCACTCCTGATGCTTTTCCCTAAGCTAAGGCTTTGTGTTTCCTAGGCAAACTCACACTTTCTCCAGTTAATGCATTAGCGAAGATGAGGTCATCTCACTCAAGCTTTACTGTCCTGCTGTTACCTAGAGAGAATGGGGCCAGCAGAATGGATGGGATACAGGAATGCTGATGGAGGGAGGGAGAGGGAAGGGGCACATTGTGGAGGCAAGGTGGGATACTTACTCCCTGGGAAGCTATAGGGTAGTGAAAGTACTAGGTCTCTGGGATTCAGATCTAAGAAATGAAAAAGGAGAACACACAGGGAGCCAATCTCACCATCTTCTTGAGAATACAGGGTCAAGCTCATCTGTAGCATCTTCCAGAAGTGGAGCTTCTACATTAGAATCTCAGACCTGGGTGGAACCTTGTAGATAAATGTCCAATACTTACTCCTACATTACAGTGTCCTGGTCATCCTGTGCCTGAAGAGGAGAACCTGACTATCTCTTAAGACAACTGAAAATTGCTAGAAAGTGTTCCCCTCTCCTCCCCCACCTGCATTAAGCCAAAGTCTTCCTCCCTAGAGTCCATTCTCCTTTGGGTCTTACTGCTCTTGGTTCTGTCCTCCAAGACCCATATCTACATGATAGTTCTTCATATAAATGAAGACAGTTAGCATGTCTCCTGCCTTCCCAAGTCATCTGTTCTCCAGGAAAATGACCCCAATACTTTCAGTTGGTTCTCAAGTCATCTGGTCTCCAATTACCTTACCATCTTGTTGACCTTCCTCCAAATATAGTCCGAGTTGTCCATGTCCCCCAGCCTCTACTCTTCCTCCCAGTGGACCTTTTTCCATGTGCCTTGTCCCCCTAGGCCCACCCTGACCTGAGAAAACAGGGCTGTCTATATCTAGCCCACTAACAAATCCACTGCAGAATTTCATTTTCTAGGACAAAGTTGCTTGAGGATTCTGAAGCTTCCTGTCAGTCATCTATAATTGTTTTCCTCTCTCTCCCACGATACAGGAAGGATAGACTCTGTCTTCCCAGAGAGCTTTATTAAATTTCACTCAGTACCTTCCTTGCCTTCAGAAGTCCCAGCACTCCATTGGAGTCCAAGCACTGACTCCCTGATGATGACCTTTGCCTCCTTCCCATGCCCATCCTCTCTTCCTGCATCATTTACTGTACTACTGAAAGAAGCGCATTGTGGGATAAAGGCAGAGGGTCACAGCCCTTGGAGTCCCTCCCCCAGGCCAGCCCAGCCCTGACACTCTGTGTTCTAAGATCCCTCCCAGCTCTGACATCCTGGGTTTTTAAGGGCCCTCCCAGCTCTGATGTTCTGTGTTCTAAGAGTTCTCCTAGCTCTGACCTCCTATGTTCTAAGGGCCCTCCCAGCTCTGACATCCTGTGTTCTAAGGCCCTCCTAGGTCTGACATCCTGTATACTAAAGGCCCTCCCAGCTCTTTCATTCTATATTGTAAGGGCCCTCTCAGCTCTGGAATTCTGTGTTCTAAGGTCCTTCCCATTTATAACCTATGTTCTCAAATTCTCTATTCTAAGATCCCTCCTCTCTCTGTCATTCTGTGTCCTTGGTCTGATTTTGAGTTCTAAGGTCACTTCTGTTTCTGACATTCAATCTCCTAACATACTTCCTTTGTCTAACATCTCATGTGCCATGATTCTTTCAGTTGGGGGAAATCATCCCCTCCAAAAAAGAAGCCAGTTTTGTCCCGCTGTTTTTTAAGAGCCAAGGGCACTCTGGGGGTTGATTGGCTGCAAATCTCCTTTTGACAAAGCTCATGCTGTGATGCTCTACCAAAACTGAGCAGATCTGTGGAAGCAATCAAAGATATTCAGCTGTTTGACCTGCCCAGGAACATGGGATTTTACATATTTGAAGAGAGCTCTGAACCATTTATTTTGGAACAGCTTTGCCTAGGGAAGCCTCCTCGCATATTAATTGCAGAGCTGTGGGGCTCTTCAGCTTGATCCACCATCCTCCAAGTCATTTAAAGTCTGTGCTGGGTCCAACTCAGCCTATTTACCCCAGCTAGGACCTAGCAACAGAATAGAACCATAGAACAATAGTTAATAAAAGAATCTTAGAAGATCATAAGTGGTTAGAGCTAAGATGAAACCATCCAACTTGGAAAGGACCTTGGTACATGGAAGGTTATAGGTGAAAGGAGCCTCAGAGCACTGAAGGGACTTGAGAAAAATGGGTCATTAGAATATTGCAAAAGGTAATTTGTTATGATGGAAATAATAATCCTAGATTTGGAGTCAAGGAAAATGGGTTCAAATGAAGACTAACTATAGGTGGCAATTCACTGCATTTATTTGAGTCTTAAATTCCTCATCTGAAAAATAAGACTAGACAATTCCCAAAGTTATTTCTAGTTCCAGATCCATAATTCTGTGAGTTGTAATGGAAGTAGGTATATGGGGGAATGTCATAGGTGAAAGGAACCTTAGAGATTCTAAAGTCTAATCCCTTATCTCATTTTCACGTATGAGAAAAATGAGACCTGAGGAAGTTATTAGGTTAATAGATAAAAATGTATTAGTTGGCTACTATGATTAGTAAGATTACACAACTGGTAAGGGGAAAAATACAACTTGACCCCAATCATTCAGCCTCTAATTCAGAGGGTGAACCTTCTTTTTGCTCCCCAGTTAGCACTACTCCCATGCCTACTCACAAGGCCTGCCTTGCTCTATCCCCTTCTCCCCCTCTTTTGCCCACAGTCCAGTTGAACCTGGATTAGCTCTGCTTCCGTTGCAGCTGCTTAGAATATCCAGAGTGTTCTCAGCAACAAAAGTCAGTCCCAAATGCAAAGGGAGAAGAGGAAATGATTCATCAGCTTCTTAGCCAATGAACACAAAACCACATTATTAATATTTACCTGGGGGCCACTGAGACCCCCTGGATGGCAAACAAATCCAGGAGAGAGAGTGATGGAGATGATGAGCTTTGCAGAGGCAGCAGCTGCTTGCAAATGGAACAAGTAGCAAAAGAATCTTTTCCTTTTTTTAAACTTTTTTTTTTCCTAAGGAAGTAATGAGATAAAGATGAGAGGGACTGAATCTGTGATTTCATTCTAGGTAAAGAGACTCTTATAAATATAGAGTGTCACCTTCTTTGCTTTAAGCCTTGATTTCTCAGAACATTGAGTGGTTAAGTGACTTACACACAAGGGTCAAAGAGCCACTGATTCCAAAATCACAGATTGCCCAGGGACCTAAAGGGCTCATTAAATTAACCCACACCTCTGGAGAAATTACAGCAATATCTGAAAAAGTAGTCAGCTATGTTTTTCTTGAAGATCCCCAATATATATTTTTGTGGGGGAGGAGGATATCAGTGTGTAGGGAGGGTTAGGAAAGGGAAGACATCCTATTATAGTTACTAGAATGTCTGGAACATAGTTAAGTGTTATATAAATTTTAACTTATTATTACTATTAGGACTTTTTTCCTTGGCCCCAAATATAAATATGCCACTCTGAAATTTTTACCTGTTGTTCCTTGTTTTCAACTTGGGGTGCTGGAGCATGAGAAGGAGAAAGAGAAGGAAAAGGAAAAGGAGGAGGAAGAGGAAGAACAGAAAGAGTTACAGTGAGGCAAGCAGGTAATTCAGGAATGTAAGACCTTCAATGTTATCTCATTTGATCCTCATGCAACAACCCTAGAAGGTAGTATTACAATAATCTATATTTTACAGATGAGGAAACTTTCTTAGAGGATGAACTTGTCCAACCTCACACAGCTGTTTGAGGTAACCAGGTATAGCTCTCCATCTTTCACATGGATACCTAATAAGCCTGATTGTCTCCTACATGACACTCTTATATATGTCAATATAATCCTACCCAACCCCTCTCCCTTCCCCCACACAATAAATCTTCTTTTCTTCAGGTTAAATATCTCCAGTTCAATTAATCCTAGCTTGGAGTCAACAGTAGGACTTGGAAGCCAAAGAAATTAATGGGATCTTAAGCTGCATTGAGAGGCATCATGTCCATAACAAGGGATTTGATATTCTGAACATATGCTGCCCCGACCAGACCACATCTGGAGTCTTGTATTCAGTTCTGGGCAACACTCATTAGGATACTGATAAACTGGAGAGTGTCCAGAGGAAGGAGACCAGATGATGCAAAGCCTCAAAAACATGCTTTGAAACAACTGGGGATGGTTAACTTAACAGAATAGAAAACACAGTAATGATGTGTTATTTGTCTCCACAAAAATATGCTTCCAGGGTTATAGAGTTAAAGCTAGAAGAAACTTTAGATTTTACCAAATCCAACTTTTCTCATTTTACAGATGGGAAAACTGAGGCTTGGAAAAGGTAAGCGATCTACCCAATAACACCCTGTAGGGACAGAGACTGTCATATGGAAAGAGAATCCACTTTGTTCTTTTTGCTTGGACCCAGAAGGCAGACTTAAGAACAGTGGGTAAAATCTATTAGAGAGACAGATTTTGAGTCATTATCAGAGGGACTTCCATTAACATTAGAAATGTCCAGAAGTGAAAAGAACTCTCCAAGAGATAATGAAAGCCTCATTGTTTCAGGTCTTTAAGTAAAGACTAGATAATCATTTATTGAGGGTATAATAGAGCAATATTCCTGGCCAGATCTAACTTGGAAGAGATGTCCTCTGATATTTCTTTCTTCTCATGCTGAGATTCTTCTTCCCATCCTTCACCGGGCACAAGAAATATTGCCTCTTGAACCTTCTGATAGTCTAGTTCTGATAACAGACAGAATGAGACTGTTGGAAATATCAATTTGTTGAAACTTGGTTGTGGCTGATCTGTAAGACTTTCTAGAAAAATTAATGGGAATACCAGTCAAGTTGATGAAGCTCTAAGATACTGATTAGAAGCCAAGAATACCGGTTACTGATTTTGAACATCAGGAGGTATTACTTAGCCACTACCCTGTTTTGGTTGGAGTTTGAACATCTATATTCAAAGGCCAGCTTTTCCAGTTATTTGGTACTGGGGTGACCTGGGGTGACCTATACATCTCTAAGTTCTAGTTCTCTCATCTATAAAATGACAAGTTTGGAGATCTAAGGACTTTCTAAGTTCTAAATCTATGATCCTATCATGATCCTTTTCATTGCCTACCAGGTACCTAGCACTGTGCTAAATCCTGTGGGGGGCCACAATAGAAAAAAGAAGGGATTAATATCCAGAGGCCAAGATCATGGATACTTTCTCCTTTAGGAGAAATCAAGGCCTTTTAGATCTCTCACATACCTGACCCATTGTCATTCAGAAAGTAGGAGTGGACTCTGAAAAAGACAATCAGAAGGCAGTTCCAATCTCCCTGATTGTCTCTTTGGATCCATGTCAATTTGATCCCATATCACAACTGACTTGATTGTTCTGTAGTCAAACCACCATTTTCGATTCAATCAATTAAAATAATCAACAAGTGTGTAGCAAGCACTTTTTTATTGACATTCTCTGGTTGTATCTAACTCTTCATGACCCAGTGTGTTTTGTTTTGTTTTTTTTTAGCAAAGATATGGAGTAGTTTGTGATTTTTTTTCTCCAGCTCATTATACAGATGGGGAAATAGAGGCAGACAAGGTTAAGTGATTTGCCCAGTAATTCTAGTCAGCTAGTAAATGTACAAAATTAGATTTGAACTCACAAAGATAAATCTTCCTGACTTCAGGCTCTGTACTCTATCCATTGTGCTACCTAACTATTTCATTAATAACACCTACTGTGTTCCAAGTACCTTCAAAAACTAGTTCTTCCTATTGGTAAGAATGAGACCCAGAACAGAATTTCTTCATATTGGTCTTTCTCTTTTGTTTGAAGGGTGAAATAGCAAGTTAAGAAGTTTGTTCTGTAATAAACTACCAGCAGGACGATTTCAGAGAGGCCTGGAGAGACTTACATGAACTGATGCTGAGTGAAATGAGCAGAACCAGGAGATCATTATACACGGCAACAACAATACTATATGACAATCAATTCTGAAGGACATGGCTCTCTTCAACAATGAAATGTTTCAAACCACTTCCAATTGTTCACTGAAGAAAGCCATATATACCCAGAGAGAGGGATGTGAAATGTGGACCACAACATAACATTTTCACACTCTCGATTGATGTTTGCTTGCATTGTGTTTCCTTTATCTGATTTTTCTTTCTTGTAGATACAATTTTTCTTGCACAACAATGATAAGTGTGGAAATATGTATACATATATTTGATTTGTCAAGTATTTTAACATAATTAACATGTAGTGGATATCCTGCCATCTAGGGGAGGAGTAGGGAGTAGGGAGGAAATATTTGTAACAGAAAGCTTTGTAAGGGTTAATGTTGAAGAATTACCCATATATATGTTTTGCAAATAAAAAAATAAATTAAAAAAAGAAGTTTTGTGTAATGAAAGGAGTCCACTAATCTTATGGTCTTCCTCTCTCCAAAACTGCCTTTTCATCTGAGGGCATGGTAAACAAAGGGGTAGACTTTAGAAGATAATACAAAACAATGGGAAGAATGCTGGCTTTAGAGGCAAAGGACTGGGTGCAAATTCTGACTCTACCACTTATTTCCTGTGTGTGTGTGACTTTGAATAACTCACTTAATGTTTCTGTGCCTCAGTTGTCACAAGTGGAAAAAGAGGGAGTTGGACTAGAGCATCTTAAAGATTCCTTCTAATTCAAATCTATGATTCTCTGATTTGGATTTAGGGATATTTAGGTTAAAATCCCTCCTTTGACATTTGCTAATTCTGTGGCCATGAGTGAATTAAATGCTCTGAGTCTCAGTTTCCTCATCTACAAAAAGAGGATAGACTCAGAGGTGTGCTAGTAAACATTTATAATTGACTGAAAAAAATGTACACATAATACACTTTTTAAAGCTTTTTATTTTCAAAGCATATACATGAATAATTTTTCAACATTGACTCTTACAAAACCTTGTGTTCCAAATTTTGCCCTCTTTTCCCCCACTCCCTCTCCATATGGCAAGTAATCCAATATCTGTTAAAGATGTTAAAGTATATGTTAAATTCAATATATGTATAACATATATGCAATTATCTTGCTGCCCAAGAAAAATCAGATCAAAAAGGAAAAAAAATAAGGAAGAAAACAAAATACAAGCAAACAATAACAAAAAGAGTGAAAAAGCTATGTTGTGATCCACACTCAGTTCCCACAGTCCTCTCTGTGGATGTAGATGGCTCTCTTAATCACAAGATCACTGGAAGTGGCCTGTCATCTCATTGTTGGAAAGATTCATGCATGACACACTTTTAAGTTAAATCTGCATTATTAAAAATTTCTCCATGCTTTCTTAAGTTTACACAATCAACAAAACAGTAAATCAAGACCTGATTTGTAGTGTTTGCTGATTGCTAAGGTGGAAATGATCACACTGAAAGTATAAAAATAGTATCTACTATTCTAGATGGCTCTAATATATTCCTGGATGAAAGAAGGATTGGATGGATGGAGGAATGGATAGATGGATAGTTGGATGAACAGATGAAGGGAGGCAGTCAGGAAGGGAGGGAGAAAGGGAGAGAGAGAAGGATGGATATTTGGATGAATGGTTGAATGGATTGATAGATGGATAGCTGAATGGATGGATAGAGGGAGGGAGGGAGGGATGGTTGAATGGATAGACAGATGGATAGATTGGACAAATAGTTGGATGGATGGGTAGTTGGATGAATTCTTGAATGGATGGATGGATGGATGGATAAGTGTACAGATGGATGAAAAAACATTTATTGCTTACTATGCTAAGGAATGAGAATATGAATCCAAAGGCTAAGACAATCCTTTCCCTAAAGGAACTTATATCCTAATAGGAGCATATAATACATAAAAGAATAATCTTTTGGTTTGAAAGTTATGAAGTTGGCAAGTGGAGCTAGATATACCCATTTCAATAATAACAGCAATATTGATTTGATTTTGCAGGGCAGTCATTGAGACAACCAGGAGACAAGTGAAGCATGTCTGGACCTTGTACAGCCAGATACACTGGGTTACCTGAGGCACTCCTCAAATAGGACAGTGTGCCCCAGGGTAGGAGTTCTAAAATCACAAGATTTCAAGGCAGGCCTCTAGAATGATAATATTTGGAGTACCTGTCTTCCAGGTTTGTTATGCAGTTCAAATGAGTTAATGTATGCAAAGTACTCTATAATCCATAAAGTACTATGAAAATGTATGCTTGTCTTGGAGTAGAAAAACCTGAGTTTGATTCTTGAATTACCTCTACCACTTTGTAAACCATGTGACCTGAATTTCTTTCTCTAAGCCTCAGTTTTCTCATCTGTCAAATGGAAGTTTAGAGAGAAAGATAATAAGCTCAGTTTTCTTTAAAGCACTATATATCTATGTAGAGGGTCATGTAGGCATCTGGAGGAGGGTCTGTAGCCCAGAAGAGAGATCAGGGCTAGAAACAGATTCCTCTGCCTACAGACAATAGTTGAAGCCAGGGGAGTGAGTGGAAAGAAGAAAACAAGAAGGCTAAACACAGAAGGCCAGAGTACACCTACTAAGAGTTTAGGAAAAGAATAAAAAGCTAATCAAAAAGGCAGAGAGGAAATATTTAGAAAGGAGATAATCCAAGTAAACCAACGGAGGAAATAATGATCACTTAGAGAAGGAAAGCACCCCAATTGCTAGCCATAGTCATATGTCATAGTGCAGAGCACTGGCTCTGGAGACAAGAAGAACTGAGTTCAAATCCGGATCCAAAAACTTACCAGCTCTGTAACCTGGGAAAGTTGCTTAACCTATCTCAGTTTCTACAACTGTAAAATGGGAACAAAACCAATATTTACCTCACAATATTGTTGTGAGGATCAAATGAAATAGCATCATAAAGCACTCAGCAGGTGGCTTGGCTCCATGTCAGCCCCCACTCCCATAACATATTCATTTTGGATAGAGGAAAAAAATTCTTGGGACATTAAGATCTGGGTTTAAGTCCTTCCCCTAATACATCTTCTCTATGTGGTCCTGGGCAAGGCACTTAAGTCTCTAGTAAACTCACTATAGATGTAAAGTACAGAAAAGATGTCAACCTGAATTAGTATCAGAATTTTCTTCATGTGGGAGTCCACTGTATCTATAAAATCTCCATTTCAAGCCCCATCTTTACTTATTTTATATGGTAGTTATAACTAACTTTTGGTGTTTATATGGGCTCCTTTTTGTCTCTGTAATTTAAACTCCATGAAGTTAGAGAATGTGAGGGTTTTTGTTTTTGCCTCTGCAATCACAGTACCTACCATAGTATCTGGCATAGAGTAGGTTCTTGTTGATTTTGGTTTGATTCAACTTTATAATATGCTATAAAGAGGTCAAGAAAATTGGGGATTAATAAAAAACAGAATTTGATGATCTCTTGTGTTCTTAGAGAGAACAGTGTCGCAGGATCATAGTTTGAGTTGAAAGGGACCTTAGAAGTCAATGAATTCTACCCACTATCTTTGTCTACTGTGTTTCAGACCCTCTCACTGGCTTTCCCAGACACCATCTGAGTTCGGCTGAGCATCCCTTTCATCCCATGGAAATGTATACTTGTCTTGGAGTAGAAAGACCTGAATTTAATTCTTGAATCACTTCTACCACTTCCTAAACCATGTGACCTCTCTGAGTCTCAGTTTCCCCATCTGTCAAATAGTAGTTTAGAGAGAAAGATAACAAGCTTGAAGTCCTTTGATGTCCTTCCAATCATTCCTGATCTGGAGAGTGATTTCATTCCATCAGACTGTTCAGAGGCTTGGTTTCATATGGTTTGGAGGGAAACTGGGAAAGCTCAAACAAATTCCTGGCTTCACTCCACCATCTTGGCTCTTCCCCCTTTCTTCCATCAGCAGCTGTCTTTAGCAAAAAGAGAAAATTAAGTGTCATGCCTAAGATCACTAAGTTAGCATTCATCTAAGACAAGATTTGAACCCAACTTCTTCTGATGTCATCTCCAATCCCCTATCCACTGTAGTACACTTCCTCAAGGAGAAATACTTCAATGTCATGGTGAAAATAGGAAACAGATTACTTAGGAGGCTTAGGAGAGAATGGCTGATGTGAAGATGGAGGTTTCTAGTCCACGCATTTTCTTAAACAATCCAACAATGGACTACCGGTGAGCTTTCCTTGACTACTTTGTTGCAAGGGTAGGTTTACTTGTAGCATTAGTTTGAAGAGTTATTGAGTTTCACATACACACACACACACACACACACACACACACACACACACACACATATATATAGATATACACATATATCTATATATATGTGTGTATATATATGCACAGATATATTTATATATACATACATAGGTTTATATAAATATATGTAAACATGTACATTTATTTATACATATACAAATGCATGTATGTTTAATATTTTTAACTGTAAATAATTTTTTAAAGACTAACAAATAAAGGAAAAGAGAGATTGTATTTTGAAGTATGGGAGGAGAGGTAGAGAGACAAAGTTGAACCAAACTATAATCAACAAGCACCTATTATGTGCCAGATACCAGGATAAGTACTGGGGCTGTGGAGATAAAAAAAAATCAGCCTATAGATAGGAAAATTGCAGATAAATGAAGGAGGGCTTGACTTATGGAGCAGGGTTAGAGATTGAAGGATCAACCTTAGCAAGGAGAGGTGGGAGGAAATATTCCTTCCTCCAAAACAAGAGGAGAAACTAAGAGATGACTTGGAAGCTCATGAATCTATCATCAGGAAGGGACCATTTTTTTCCATTTCCCAAAGTGAGGCACAAAGAAGCTAGCACATTTATACAAGTAATAAGCAGTAGAAGTAAGATTTTAATTCAAGTCCTCAATTCCAGATGTGATGTTCTTTCCACTGCACTCTCCTACTTGTCTCTGTATAGGGTGACAGCTCCAAATAGATGGCTTCAATCCCCTCACTAAAATAAGAGGGGTAAGTTATCTTCTTTAAGCATGGATTTGTGAGTGCAGTTGAAGGCAAGAGAAGGGAAGAAGTAATTCAAGAGAGGCACTGTATGGAATGAGACTGTAATAGCTCTAGGACAAGGGATGTATTAATGATATCAGGATCACATCCTCAGAGTAACATCAAAATTCATGGAATGACAAGAGCACAAGAATTAGTAACACATAGAGCAAATGAGACCCAGGGATAGAGCTATAACTAGGGTAAGGCAGCTAGTGGTTTGACCCAGGACAGATACTTTTATCTTAATAGTATTTTATTTGTCAATACAAATACATGTAAAAAGAGTTTTCAACATTCATTTCTGTAAGGCTATGTTCCAAATTTTTTTCTCCCTCCCTCCCCCACTATCTCTCTTCCTAAGAGAGCAAATAATCTAATATAGGTTAAACAGGTACACTCCTTCTAAATATATTTCTATATTTGTCATGTTGTGCAAGAAAAATTAGACCAAAAGAGAAAAAAACATAAGAAAGAAAAAGCATACAAACAAAGCCAAAAAAGGTGAAAATAGTATGTTCTGATCCACATTCAGTCTCCATAGTTCTCTCTTTAAATGTGGATGGCATTTTCCATCCCAAGTTTTTTGTCAAGACAATAACTATACTAACAGTATCTTCCCTGTTGATCCTATTGTGATTTTTACTACAACCTTGACTCTCCACAAATTTTCTCCCTTTCTTCCCCAACCAAAATCCAAACCCCAAAAGCAATGGTGAGTTTCTTCCCTTCTTTGCTCTGAAGCTACCCTTGTCTACTATTATCTTTCTCTTTCCAAGTTACCCTGATTCATATTCAATAGAGTGGATACCTTAGCAAGGCGGCATGGGTCCCTAGATGGCTCTGTAGATTGAGTGCCAGATTTTGAGTCAGGAAAATTTATTTTCTTGAGTTCAAATCTGGCCCCAGACATTTATTTGCTGTGTGGCCCTGGGCAAGTCACTTGACCCTGTTTGTATCAGTTTTCTCATCTGTAAAATAAGCTGGAGCGAGAAAGGCAAATCATTCCAGTATCTGCCATAAAAACCCCAAATGGAGTCATGAAGAATCAGACATTACTGAAAATGCCTAAACAAAAGATAACTCCGAGTTTCCCATGGCAGGCTTCTCTCCTCTTCTCCAGGGCTGCATTCTAGATTATTCTATCCTCACCTTCACTTGCTTACCCCCAAGAGAAACTTCACTATTTATAACTCTGCTCAGAGAGAGGCATATGGAAATGCAAAATAAATGTTAGGGATTGTCATTATTAGATTTCTGCTGTCTGGATTCCACATGACCTACCTCAATCATTCAACCAATCAATTATTTCATCTTTCCACACTGGGGACCAGACCACTGACCCAGGACTAAGGATTCTTCAGTCTTCACGTAGGTGTTAACCCATCAGGAAAGAGCAACAAGCTCCTTCCCTCCTTGATCCATTTCCTTGGAGCTGTCCACTAACTCCTCAATGCCGACAAACTAAATCCAATAGAGTTTAAAGAGTCTGATGAAGGGGCCAAGCTAAAGTCCCGAGCTTCTTGAGAAAACATTGTGAGAAAAAAAGAGCAAGTCAATACTTTAAAAAGAAGAATCATTTCTACCAGAGAAAAATATAACAGCCTAGAGCTAAATTCAAGACCCAGATCTGCCATTGACTAGTTGTGAGATCTTTGACAAGTCACTGAATTGTAAATATAGAACCAGACTGGCACTTAGAAGCCATTTAGTTCTACCCACCAACTTTAATTTATAAAAGGAAAAACTGAAGTCCAGGAAGAATTGATATTCCCAAGGTCATACAAGAGGCTGGATTTCAACCCATGTCCTCAGACTCCATTATTTTATCCACTGTATTACTTCCTAATTTTGGACTAAATGACCTCCATGTTCCCTCCCAGCTTTAGAATTCTGTGAGTCTACTTGGCATGATGTAAACCAAGGGTTTGCAACACTGCTGTCATGGTCCAAACGGGTAAGCTGGTCCATTTGCTTTGGCAAGTCACCACGGTCCCCTCCCCACTCCCTCCTGCCAATGAGAGCTAGACCAGTTGCAAAAGTTGGCATTCATAGCACCCTTCCTTCCCAACTCACAGTACTCAGTTGGTGATATTGAGAATCAATCATATCATCTCACAAGGCTGTAGCCAGCAATTACTCAACTCTGCCAAGACTGGCACCACTTGGTGCCCACCACCATTCTGAGGCATCCAATAGACAGGTATTGGCATCTTAGTACATGCCATTTTTAAAAAATCACTATTTGCATAGACCAAACAATAGATTTATTAATGTCCCCCCACTTTAAGAATCTCAAAATTTTATTCTGACTCCTCATCACAGAGAGGAATTGGACCTGGGTTTTCAAAAAAACTTTCCACAAAATACATGCTCTGGCAGGTTCAACAAAGCTGGAAGAGCTCCAAGAGCAAACTTGGGATATAAACCTAGCTCAGTTGAGATAAATGTATGAACTAGATGGCCATGAGTTGATGAAATTTTCAGCCTCAGTAACTGCCCAAAGTCATCTACCAAGATATACAAGAAGTTCCACCTGTATTCGAAGGGGGCACCTACTCTCACAGAAACATAGATCCTTGACATAATGATACACAATGCCATAATGGACATTTGAAAGAGAGCTGAGCTCCTCCTACCTCTGGCATGCTGATTTCAGCAAGCTCTAACTCAGGGAAAAGCAACATCAATTTTAGAGCTGGAAAAAAATTAGGAAGGTCAATGAGATCAACCACTTACCTCCCTTTTAAACAGATAAAAGGCTCAGAATAGATGAATACTTTGTCTAAGGTCACACTGATTGTAGATAGATAGTAAGAGCAGAATTCAAACTCAGGTACTCTAATTTCAAATCTCCAAGTCACACAGCTAGTCAGAAGTGACTCTGCCCAAGAATTGTGTCACTTTATGGCACAGTTTTATTGCAGTTAAATCTCTGGCATTCTCACAGGAGTGATAGGAATACATCTGTAGCCACTGAGGAATAGAGATTCAAGATGTGACTCCCTATAGCTCTGCTCACTCTCTTCCAAAACACTTTTTACTCAAGATTATGATTAGAGGTAACATCACAAACGCCAGAAAGCAAAACCATGCTTCTTCTCTACCTGAGTCACCTGAGACAAATCCCTTAACATTTCTGAAGCTCAGTTTTTATTCTGTAAAATAGGCAGGTAGGTGGTAACATGGATAGAATGTCAGTTCTGGAGTCAGGAAGACTCACAAACCTGAGTTCAAATCTGACTGCAGACACTTACTAGCTTTGTGATCCTGGTCAAGTCACTTAACCCTGTTGACCTCAATTCCCTCACATGTAAAATGATCTGAAGAAGGAAATGGCAATTATTCCAGCATCTTAACAAATGGCATCAAAAGCAATCAGATATAAATGAAAATGACTGAACAGTAACAACAAAATAAAAGTATTCAACTAGATGATTTCTAAGATCTTTTTTCTGCTTGAAATTGTGATATCTGTGATGTGATTTCTGGCAGCCCTAGTATCAGAGAAATGGATACTCACCTGGGGGCTATCCCTATAGCAGAACTACCCTGATTTCTCTAGGATACTAACCCAGATTAAGCCTTATAGTTCTTGAAGAAAAGGATTTCAGTCTTACAGTCCCTGAAGAAAAGGATTCAATTTTTGGTAGGTTCTTCAAGGGTCTCTTACAAGGACATTAGTCATGACATCTATGATGGCAACCTCAAGAAGGATGAAAACAGAATGGACATGCCATTCATGATGCTAACTTCAAAATCATAGAAATTTCTTCAAATGTCCTTAATTTCACCATTAATAACCTATTAGGGAATCAATTGTCATCTAGGAATATTTCTTGAATAGATTTGTATTACCAGCTGATAGCATTTCTTGTGGCAAGAATAAACTCCACCTGCATATTTAGTAAAATGAACTTCTATAGTTAGTCTCAGACATTATAGTTCTTCAAATATGTAAAAATCCCATGTCCACTGCTAGGTCAAAGCCATGAATAGAACTGATTGCTTTCACTGCACCTCATTTTCAGCACAGAAAGGGCTTTGTCAAGAGATGATTTGTAGCCCTTCAAATTCCAGATGATTCTTCAAAATCACCAGCACCCAAACTTTGAAGGGGAAGCCAATCAGCTATGGCCATTTTCTCTTCATAAGACTCCTGTTTCCTTTTCTTTCCTCTTCTTCCTTCTCTTCTTCTCCCTTTTCCTCTCCTCCTTTCCAGACACAACTGCAGTTTTATTTGTGTAATAAACACCTGCTATGGAAATTCCCTCTACTAATACAGATCTGCCAATTTTTCCGACTCTTCAACAATACTGATACAGAAATCTTAAAAGGTCATTTGGAATCACTGAAGAATGCTTTGCTAAAAATATAGGTAAACTATATCCATTACATTGCTCTACCTATCCACTAACCCTGCAAAAAATGGAGATGAGATTAGTCATCTTGGAAAAGTAACTTGTTTAAGTTGAAAGTAAGTATGAGAGGCAAGTCTCAAGCAATGATGCTAATGTCAGAAATCTATTAATCACGATATAGAAAATGCTGAAACTAAACAGGACTTAATTATTCATAGATAAGTAAAAACAAGATAATAAAATAACAATAGTACCTAAAGTAATTGTGCAGTGTCATACCAAACTACCAAAGGATTACTTTACAGAAGTAGGAAAAATATTAACAAAATTCATTTAAGGGGCTGCAAGGTAGTAAAGTGGACAGAGCACTGGCCCTCAAGTCAGAAGAATCTAAGTTCAAATTTGACCTTAGACACATGACACTTATTAGCTATGTGACTCTGGGCAAGTTACTTAATCCCAATTGGCTCACAATAGATAGATGGATAAATAGATAGATAGATAGATAGATATAGATAGATAGATAGAGAGAGAGATAGATAGATAGATAGATAGATAGATAGATAGATAGATAGATAGATAGATAGATAGATA
>JAJPUD010004980.1:6426-29126 GCA_023553655.1 Myrmecobius fasciatus | reverse complement strand
ATAGATAGATAGATAGATAGATAGATAGATAGATAGATAGATAGATAATTAGAAAGATAGATGAATAATCTGGAAGAACAGAAGGCAGGGGTATGCCAATAAATGCTTAATAACTGGCTCTCTGAGGGAAAAAAGGTATGATCAACATACTTTTGTTTAATTTGCATTAACATTTTATCTATCATTTTCTTAACCCCAGACAATTAACAAAACATACCAAACTATGATTTGTAGATTTGCCAATTTCAAAACTATACATGCTCACTCACTGAGAATTTAACAATCAATTCTCAAGAGCTTATTCTAGCTGGCTGTAGAATATTTCTGAAAAAGAAGGGCTTCTAGCAGTATCAGATTCTAAACTATATTACAAAATAATAATTATTTTAAAAAATCTGGTGCTGGTTAAGAAAAGAGAAGTTTATCAGTGGAACAACACAGAGAAGCAGATAAACACAGTAGTTTTTTAATAGTTCAATATTCAAAATTATAATAAGAGAATTTCCTCAATTGTTATAGAGCCAAAGAATAACAAGCATTTTTTCTAAAGAAGAAATCTAAAATATCAATAGCCTAATTAAAAAAAAAGCAAATGCTCCAAATCACTAATAAGTATAACTCCAATTAAAGCAACTCTGATCTCATTCAACATACCTGTCACACTGGCAAAACTGACAAAAACGGAAAATGATGAATATTGGAGAGACTGTAGTAAAATAGACATAAAACAGTTAACGTACTGTTGTTAAAGATATGAATTGAGTCAGACATTTTGGAAAGCAATTTGGGATTTGGAGATTTTGTCCTAAAATTTATTAGATTGTGCATAACTTTTGATACTCCACATAGATAAAAGAAAGGTAAAGGATCTATATGAATGAACAAAAATATTTATAGCAACTCTTTTCTTAGTGACAAAGAACTGGAAACTAAGAGGAGTACTCATCTATTAGGGAACAGATGAACAAATTATGGCATATCAATGTGATGAAATGTTATTGTGCTGTAAGAAAACAGAATTTCAATGAAAGCTGATGAGGAATTGTATGAACTAATGCAGAACCAGAAGAACAATTTATACAATAATAACAATAGTGTAAAGACATGATCAATTCAATAACCAATCATGATTTCAGGACATTAATGAAAAAATATGCTTCCTACTTCTAGTACAAAAAGAGGCATATATTTTCTGGACATGGTCAATGTGGGCTTTTTTTGGCTTAATTATGCATATTTGTTACAAGGATTTTATTTGTCAATAGATTGTTGTAACTTGGCATAAGAGAAAATTTATTTTTTATTCATTTAAAAATAAGTTTAATTTTAAAACAAGGATTAGATGAAACTCATTTAATCAAATCTACTCCCTTATTTCTGCTTATTTATTTTGGGGGGCCAATTTAAACATCTTCATGAAATCTTTCCTGACCAGTAGTGATTTCCTCTTAACTCCCTGAAACTCTTACTTATTCTCAGTATCGCTACAGGTAAAGAATTCATAGACTTTTTTTAAGAGCTGAAAAGAGACATTATCTTGTCCAACCCCTTCATTTTAACAGAGAGAGGAAGAGAGTTTCTCAGGGTATCATTGTATATGAGTGACAGAGCCAGGATAAAGACTAAGGCCCTTCCTACCACATCACAGTGCCCCTCTCCTAATAAGTAGCTCCTTTCCCCTTTATCACATGCTGACTCCCACTGTTGTCATTTTTTTCCATATAAATGTGTTGTTCCCCATACAGAGCTAGGAGGCAGTGAGAAGGGATCAGCTCCTCTGGGCATCCTTGTCAGAACAGTCAAGCACAGACCCTGCACAGAGGAGACATTCTCCAAGACCTTGATAGGTGTGGAAGGTTTGTTTCATCTCATGCCTCTGAAGAAGCAAAAAAAAATTGGCTCTCAGGCCCTTTATCTATTTCCTAGCTAGCAGAAAAGAGACTGTGTTTTAGTGAAAAGGTGGTCAGTTTGGCCCCCAGAGGATGGTATTAAAATCTTAGCTCTGTCACATGTTATATGTAGGATCCTAGAGAATTATTTTTCCCTGATGGGCCCTCAGTTTTACCATCTGTAAAATGAGGGCATTAAAAATGTTAGTTTCTTTTTTAATTAGCTGGTAACTAGCCACACCATTTCTGGAACTTCTGAAGTTTATTGAACGCAAGTGTGAGACTGTATTTAATCCTACTGAATTTTATGTTATTGAATTGTCCTGATTTCTAGCCTCTGAAGATTTGTTTTTTAAATTTTATTTCTGACCTACAATATGTTGACTGAGTTGTGTGTCATCTGTAAATCTGAAGGGCACACTAATCTAGCCTTTTTCCAAGTCACTGATAAAAAAATGTTAAAAATCACAGGGACATGAATAGATCCTAGAGGCATCCCTTCCAAGCTGTTGTTAAACCATTTACTTAAATTCATTAAATATGACTCAGTTCCAAATTCACTTATCATACTATTATGGAACCCTTATTTCTATATCACGAAATCGACATTTTGTCTATGAGAATAATCTGAGAGTTTGCTAAAAAATCTAGGTAAACTCTACTACATTTCCCTGGTCTACCAGTTAAGTAACCCTATTAAAAATAAATCAATAAAAAGATCATAAAGGAAGTTGGTCTAGTATGACTTGTTCTTGATAAAGCCCTACTAGATCTTTGAGATCACTGCTGCCTTTTCCAGCTATTCACTAACTATACCTTGAATAATATGTTCTAGAATTATATGAGGAAATAATAATTACTAACATTTAGACAGGCTATTAAGGTTTATCATTTATGTAATTACCTTGTTTAATTCTAAAAACAATCCTGTGAGAGAGGTGATATTATTATCCTCATTTTATAGATGAGGAAACCGAAGCTGAGAAGTATATTTGCTTGTCCATTGGAGTCAGGATTTTAACTCAGATTTTCAAGACCAGAAATCTGTCTTCTGTGATACCTAATAAATAATTATAGCTAGCATTTATATAGTACTTTTGTTGTTGTTGTTTAGTCATTTCAGTCATGGCTAACTCTCCCTGACCTTATTTAGGGTTTACTTGGAAAAGATAGTAGAGTGGTTTGCTATTTCCTTCTCCAGCTCTTTTTATAAATGAATAGACTGAGGTAAACAGGGTCACACAGCTAGTAAAAATCTGAGGCCAGATTTTAACTCATATTTCCAGCCTCCAGGCCTAGTGTTCTATCTACAAAACTACCTAGCTCTTTTCTAATAATTAGGATAGCCTTTGGTACATTCCATGGCACATCTCTTTTTCTCCATGATATTTAAAACTTCCTGACAATGGATCAGCAATCCAGCCCTATCTGCCATCTCCATCAGTACCTAAAAATACTGTTTATCTGACCTAAAGACATGAACCTATAAAGTCAACTCCCTCATGTTGCAGAGGAAGACAGTGAAAATCGGAGTCAGTAACAAAACCTAGACCATGACCCTTAATACCCTGATCATATTCTTGCATGATGCCCTTCTGTCTTCAGCATTAATAGTTTGTCTAAAATAAAATTTAAAAAGAGAGACCACCACTGTGACTACCCTCCTTCCCCTGCTGTTCTATAGTCCAATGTTTACAAAAACCTGAGGTCCACAGGAGGATCCCTCTCTCCTACCTTCACCCATCAGTGCTTGTTATAGGAGCCCTCCTCAGGTTAACTCCCTTCCTTAGACGTTCAGAGAGTCCACAAGCTGGCTCTCAACTATTAACAATTTTACTGTTCCATAAAATGAAGAAAAAAGCAGGATCAAATAGTTATTATCTGAATTGTACAGTGAATGGGAGATCGGAAGCAGAGCGGAGCTTTAGTAGGTCAGCTATCTATTTGGACTCATTGGAATTATTTGAAGATAATTGAAATCCTGAGCCCATCCATTACTTCCACTCTCTAGTCTAAAATGATTGTATTGGTGGCCTTTCTGGGACTTTATGCAGTGACCCAGAAGACCTTCCGTTTTTCTCCCACTAATAGGTCGGTGTGTAATTTCCAATGCCGCCATTCCCACGCCCCCAGTTCCTGCCACCCCCAAGTCCTTGGGTATAATTGGCTGGGGTTGGAGTTATTGATATCAGGAGGGGCTGAGGGAGGCAGCCTTCTGGAGCCATAACCCTTAGTCTGGTTACTACATGAGATGAGTGGCCCCTCATGCGGTATGACTGCCTCCCTTGAGCTGCCTCAGCAGTTTCAGAAGCTGCCTTCAAGCAGGGGACATGAATCATTGAATCATTAATACTAGAAGCCATATACTGTGCTTTAGGAGTCATAGAATTGCTGGATGTCAGAGGTGAAGGAGAGCCAAATCACAGGAAGGCAGGGTGAAAGACATCTTAGAACATACTCTTAGACCATAGAACATCAGAGCCAGGAGGAACCTGAGAATACAGCATGTCAGAACCTGGAGGGACATTAAAACAAAAGAATATTAAAACAACAAATGTCAGTGCTTGAAACTTAGAATATAAAATGTCAGAGCTGGAAGCAGCTTTAAGACACCACATTGTATAAATGAAAAAGAATTGTTAAAGCAGGGAGTTCAACTTCTTTTGTTTTATATATGGGGAAAATGAGTCCTGCAGAGGAGAAATCCAAGGTCACTCAGCTAGAAAGCCAGGACTAGAACCTCAGGATCCTGATTCCCAATTTGAGATTTTTTGTTACTCTATTGGAGACCCACCGGGAACCTCTAGGGCTAGCACTTAAGGAGAAAGTTCTCCCTATCTCAGCCAAAGCAAGAACAAAAAATGAGTCCTCCCTGCTTCCCTGCCTATATTAACCCAGCATCTTCCTCCTGAAAAGGCATAGAGAAAGCCTTGTCCTTGGCTAGATCCCCAGGGAGTGTGATAAATCTAGCCAGAAACCTGTGATGAGACAACTTCCTTTGCTCCAGCCATAGCATGTCTCCTTGAGACCTAATAGGAAACTTAATGACCCCAGCCGGTCCTCCTTGGGCAATGGCTCCTGAGGGGCCCACAACCGATGCTGGATGATGAGATTCAGAATGAGGTCCCGATCCTGTAATACAGAGCAGCCGGAATGCTGGTTCCCTGTACACCTTGACTACCAAGGAAACTATGGTTCCTCAGAGACCAGCCCTCTTTACGATAATATTAACACTACTACTAAATGTAATGATTGCCAACATCTTTGTAGGACCTTTCAGTTTACTGAGGGCTATACATAGTATCCTCTCAACAGCCCTCAGACTAGTCAGGAAACTTGCTCCTCTCCTCAGCCCCCTGCCCCAACTTTTCAAGATGACAAAACTCTTAGAACTTTAATGACTGGATATTAAGCAGTTGACCTAGTTCTTGGAATCCTACATTCAGAGGCAGAAGGAAACTTAGAGGTCACCCAATCCTACTCTAAACCTCCCTTTCCCACTGCATTTGACACAGAGGAAATTAAGCATCTTGGCTTAAAGATATCAGAAATGAGATTTGAACTCACTTCCTCTGACCTCTATCTATGCTTCTTGCTTGAACTGAGATCACTGATCATAAATCTAGTTAACTCTTCTACTTTGTAAAAACCTAAAGGAATCTTTGGCTAAGGGTTATAATTTCTTTTTTTTTGTTTTTTGTCTTTTTGTTTTGTTTTTTATTAAAGCTTTTTATTTGTATAACATATGTATGGGTAGTTCCCCAGCATTGATCTTTACAAAGCTTTCCATTACAACTTTTACCCCCAGCCCCCTCCCCTCTCCTGGGGCAGGAAGTCCACTACATGTTAATAATGTTGAAATACTTGACAAGTTGTTCAAGAAAAATCCTATCTACAAGAAAAAAAAAAGAAAATCAGAGAAAGGAAACACAATGCAAGCAAACCTCAATAGAGAGCATGAAAATGTTATGTTGTGGTCCATATTTCATATCTAAGGGTTATAATTTCAAGGAGATACTGAAATTTAGAGAAAGAGATCTCAATCTATCCCATACTAACATCCACCTGAACCCCATCTTTCAACTCATAAATGAGAATTCTCACAACCCAGCTTTTACTTTAGTGCTGACCTGCTTCCATGACCTCCTAAACAGTATGCCTTTGCTATTCTATCCAGCCTCCAAGACCCAGATCAATCCCTAACTCCTCCAGGAATTAGGACCTCCCAAGCTGAAAAGGGGCTTGTCCCTTTTCTGACAACACCTCAGGATGGATCTGAGAGTCTAGGTTGTAGAACAGTCCTTGATCATCATTTATCACCATTAGTTTGCTGACAGGAGTTCATATTTCAATGAAATCAATGACCCAGACCCCATCCTTCACCCTTCCCCCAATAAATAATGCTTCATTTTCTGCAGCAGCTTTGAAAGGATATTTTCCCTAATACCCTTGTTTGGTAAGTCATGTCAGGTTCTTAGCTGCCTTTCATAAATAAGAAAACTGAGTCTCAGAGTTCTGGAAATCTTGTTTTAGAACAGATCTTCTCAAGCTAAGTCTGTCCACCTCCCCAGCAAAAATCTCCTGATGTCAGGTCCACTGCACCATGATTCCCCATAGCTCAAAAATTGTGGAACGAATTAATATTGATCTCCTGAAGCATTTAGAGACTAGACTTATGGTTGTTGTTCAGTTGTATCTGATTCTTTAGGCCTCCCTTTGGGGTTTTCTTGGCAAGGATATTAGAAGGGATAGTCATTTCCTTCTCCAGCACAGCTGAAGAAACTGAGACAGACAGGGTTAAATATGATTCCACAGCTAGTAAATGTCTAAGGCCAGATTTGAATTCAGGTCTCCTAGACCCCAGCTCTGGTGTTCTGAGCACTATGTTGCCACCTAGATGCCAATGCACTACCCAACTGTTTAAATCTAGACTACATCATTCAGAATTAGAGCAGCAGGTTGATGTTATGAATATAGCATTGGACTTGGAAGGAGGAAGACCAGGGTTTAATCTCTTTGTTATCTGTGTAATGCTGGGGAGATTATATAAATTTGGGGGGCCTCAGTTTCCAAATATGTAAAACTGAAAGTTTGGTCTCCATAGCCTTTGAGTTCCCTTCCAGCTCTAAAACCATGATTTGCCATCTCATTCTTTTTTTTAAAAAATTATTTAGTATTTTCCCCCCACTTTTATATATATGTATATATATTTACATGTATATGTATATATGAAATATATGTTTATGTACACATATAAATAATTTTCAACATTCTTTTTAAAAATGAATTCTAAATTCTCTCCCTTCCTTTCCAATTGAGAAAGCAAGCTGTGTTATCACTTATACATGTGCAGTCATGCCATCCCATTCTTTCAAGTTGCCCTCATTTAAGGTTGGTTTCTTCCACCAGACTGTTAGATCCTCAGAGATAAAACCTTCCCTTTGAAGCAGAACACTGCTCTGAAAAGACCACCAGATATGGAGTTTAAGGACCTGGATTCAAATCTTACCTCTGCCTCTTGTCCCTGGGTAATCTTGGCAAGACTCTTAAACTTTATAGATCTTAGTTCCCTTCTTTTTCAGAGAGGGCCAGAGGAACTGCTCTCCAAAATAACCTCCAGCTCGTGAAGGAAACTCCTTTTCTGCCCCCCTTCATTGCCTTGCATGGCATAGCTACAGGGGCACAAAATTCTCTCACTAAGCTTGTGTTAATTAGTCTAAGTGCCATCTGAAGCTACATTAATAGAAATAAAGTGTCCAAAACAAGGAAGGTGACAGTCTCACTGTCCTTGTCCCTGATCAGATCCCACTTGAAGTGCCAGACTCAGCTTACAATGGCTTTCCTCTGACTCCCAAGCCATTTCTCCTTCCCTCCCTTGCTCAAAAATCTTCACTGGTTTCTTGTTGTTTCTAATATAAAATACAGACTCACTAGTATTTAAGACCCTCTACATTCAGGCTCTAATGTACCTGTCTATCCTTATTTCATATTCCTCTTTCACCTACTCTGCAATTCAACTGTATAGCTAGGTGGTGCCATAATGTACAGAGTCCTGGAGGCAGGAGAACCCAAATTCAAATATAACCTTGGAAGCTTGATACTTCCTAGCTGTGTGTCCCTGAACAAGTTACATAACTCTTTTTGCCTCAGTTTCTCAACTGTAAAATGAACTACAGAAGGAAATAGCAAACCATTCCCCTGTATTTGCCCAGAAAATCTCAAAAGAGGTGATGAAACAACTCAACAACATCCAATCAAATTATAGTACTAGCTCACTGATCACCTCCTGCTTTATTTAATTCCCTACATTCCTACAGACCTTCCCCCATGCCTGAAATGGACTGTACATACCCCCACTCACCCTCCTATACACACATACACATAATAATAATAATAACAATAATAATAATTCTAAAGGCCCAGATCACAGGTCACCTCCTTTGTGAAGCCTCCCCCAACACCTTACTTGACAAAGAAAAAAATAATCTCTCCTGATTCAAAGAGCACTTTTTTGGTTATCTGCTCCTTACCATTTTTTCCATAACATAGTTTATTTTTTATAAAGCTTTTCCTTTTCAAAACATATGCATGGATAATTTGACAACATTGACTCTTGCATAGCCTTGTGTTTCAGATTTTCCTCTCCTTCTCCCCACCCCTTCCCCTAGACGGTAAACAATTCAATATATGCTAAACATGTTAAAATATGTTAAATCCAATATGTATGAACATATTTATACAATTCTATTACTGCACAAGAGAAATAACATAAAAAAGAAAGTAAATGAGTAAGAAAACAAAATGCAAGCGAATAACAACAAAAAAGTGAGAATGTTGTATTGTGATCCACATTCAGTTCCCTGAAGTCCTCTCTCTGGGTGTAGATTGTTCTCTTCATCACAAGATCATTGAAGCTGGCCTAAATCATCTCATTGTTGGAAAGAGTTACATTCATCAGAATTGATTGTCTTATAATATTGTTGCTGTGTACAATGATATCTTGGTTCTGCTCATTTCACTTAGCATCAGATCATTTCTTACAGAATAATAATATTCCATGACATTCATATACCATAACTTATTCAGCCATTCTCCAAATGATGGGCATCCTCTCAGTTTCCAGTTTCTTGCCACTATGAAAAGCTGCCCCTTACCCTTATCAAAGTCTCTATTTGATCATACTTTGTTAAGTAAATATAATGGAGCAGGGTCAATATGTCAGCAAGCATTTGTTTTATTTTCATTTGTTTTTTGAGGCAATTGGGAATTAAGTGACTTGCCTTGAGTCAAATAGCTAGTAAAGTATCTGAAGTTTGATTTGAACTCAAGTCCTCCTGATTCTGAGGATGCTGCTCTAGTCACTGTACCACCTTGCTGTGCTTCGATGAGCATTTGTCAAGCATCTACTACGGATCAAGCACTGTGATAAGGACTAGGGATACAAAATACAAGAAAAGACTATCCTTTAGTAGCTCTCAGTCCAGGGGGAGACATCATGCAATCAGCTATGTACCAAGAAGACATGAAAAGATTTCATTGGAGATAATGAACAGAGGGAAAGCACTTATGTTGAGAAGGCCTGGGAAAGCCTTATCATAGAAAATGGGGAACAAAGGAGGTCAGGAGTTAGAGATGAAAAGAGTATTTCAAAGATGGGGCACAGTTCGGTGAAAACTTGAAGCTAGGTAAAAGTATGTTGGGTTCGAAATGAGATGATTCAGGACAATTCCAATAGACTTGTGATGGAGAGAGCCATCTGCATCCAGATCCCAGGGTCTATCGGGACCGAATATGGATCAAAACATAGTATTTTCATCTTTTTTATTGTTGTTATTTGCTTGCTTGTTTTTTTCTGTTCTTTTTTTTTCTTTTTTGATCTGATTTTTCTTGTGCAGCATGATAAATGTGGAAATATGTTTAGAAGAATTGCACATGGTTTAACATAGATTACTTGCTGTCTAGGGGTAGGGGGAGGTGAGAAAGGAGGGAGAAAAATTTGGAACACAAGGTTTTGCAAGGGTGAATGTTGAAAACTGTCTTTGCATGTGTTTGGAAAAATAAAAAAAACTATTATATTAAAAAATGTTGAATTTGGGAGACAACAAGGAGGTTGATGTCACTCGATCACATAGGCGATTGTTGTTGTTTATGTTGTTCTTGTTGTTGTGTATTGGACAGATGTAAGCACAGTGCCACTGCAGGAAAGGGTCAATTCATAAAAGACTTTTAAATTCAAATGCAGATTTTATATTTGACCCTGAAAATAATAGGGAGCTCTAGAATTTATTGGATAGAGAATTGATATAGTCAGTAAGTTTGTAGACATGGAAAGTACTATCAATGACAGTTACAATGTATCTGTAAATTATAATCTCAGATAGATTAAGTGATTAACCCATGATTTTATAGAAGAGGTGGGATGTTAACTCTGGTCTCTCTGCCTTCAAGCCTTTTCCATTATTTCACTGTCTTTTATAGAAGTTTTGCCCTTTTAATTGTAAATTCTTTGAGGTACAACAGGGATTACACAATTTTTTCTTTTTTATTTTTTCAGTGAACTGGAAAAGACCTTCGAAGCGATCTCACTCAACTTCTCATTTCACAGATGAGAAAACCCAGTCCCTTAGATGTTAAATGATTGCCCAGGCTCACACAGGTGGCAAGGAGAGCCAGGGCACAATAGCTACAGCAGAAGCCCTGGAATCAAAGAGGACTTGAATTCAAATCCAGCCTCAGACATTTTACTAGGTGTGGGATCCTGGGAAAATCATTTAAGTAATATTGCCTCAAAAAAACAGAATATAAAATAAATGCTTTTTTGATTGACTGGTCATTTGAACCTCTGATAGGAATCTCTAATTACAAATGAAATATCTTTTCCATTATATCCCACTAAATTATTAGGACATAAGCTTCTGGAAAAAGGGGTTGTTTTATTCTTTATCCTTTCACTCCTGCACTTACCATAGTGCCATAGTACCATAGATTCTGCTTAACCAATGATTAGTGATTTATTGCACATGGTTCAAAATAGTAAGAATTTACTAACTATTGTATGGATGGATAGATGGATGAACAAATTGATATACTACAATAATCTCTCATGCTGGTTCTCTTTGAATCTGAAAGAAAAACACCTTTAAATTCTAGGAAGGAAGGGATAATGGGGACAAGAAAGGAATTATGAAATAGAATCTTCTGACCTTTTATTTTATAGGCTTTTTTTGGTTGTTCATTCAACTAAGCGGAAATAAGTTGAACTTTGGAGCATCTAACTTTGTGTGTAAATGCTGCTTAATGAGGAAAAATCCACTTTGCTAAGCTGGAAAACCCAGGGATCAAATATGAAGCGTGTTATTAAGGCTGATAACCACAGCCGAGGCCAGACTGAGCAGACATCTTTCACTGCATGGGCTCTCGCTGCCTAATCACAAGATTCCAGGCCAGGAGTAAAAGCCCTCCACTAATTAAAGGTGAGTGTCAGTGAGGAGGCCCTCACCCGAGTTCTTACAACACCCTCCTCCCCTTCTTCCGCTCTTTCTTTCTCTCTCTTAAATAAGACTTAAAGATGCTTTAAAAGAACACATTTGACAATCTTGCGCCCTTGAATATTTCAATTCTCCTTGCAAAGCTTGTGTTTTCAGCTGATGGGGGCAGGGATCCCAGGGGCTACAGTGTGCTCCAGAACTGCTCAGCCTCTGGCCAGAGCTGCCCTTCCTCCATGGTGGAGTGGATGGGGTAATATCCAGAGGGTGACTTTGGGAGGCAGCAGGCAGGCAGAGGATGGTGACTATGTCTTCCTTTTCTTCCCTTCCTTCTACTGCTATTCCTTTAGTAGTATTATCCTGCCTCTACTTCCAAACTCAAAGAATTGAAAAGTAAGTGGAAATGATGTCCTCTGGGTTCACATAGAGAAGGAGAAATAGCACCATCTATCCCAGGATCCACCCCTTCATGATCCTTTGGGACTATCCTCCCTAAGAAACAGGAGATATCCTGAATCCCACAAAACAACCTATCCAGGGATGGATTTTGGGTACCAAACATCCATAAGAGCAATCATGGACTCCATATTCTTCTAGAGGTGACTGTGGATCCTATATTCTCTAGGAATAACCCCAGATTCCACACTTAAGCTCACCCAGACCTCATACTTCCCTAGAGATGGCCACCATACCCATAATCTCAAAGGATAGCCTTGGGTGCCATGATTCCCTAGGATTACCTCTGGACAACATGTTGAGTCCCACACTCCCTTAGGGAGATCCCTGGTATTCTCACTCCCCTAGAGATTACTATAAACCCTAAATATCCTAGAAACAGCCTTAAGATAATACCATCTACTCTAAAAATGGGCCTTATGCTACACATTCTTAGCATAAGCCTCAAATGCCATATTTCCTTAGAGATATCTCTGGGCCTCATGCTCTCTATATGGACCTACACTTTTCCCAGTGCAGTGAAGGGAATAATAGTTTAGGAGAATCACATCTCTGGCTATCCTGAAGTACAAGTGTTCCTCTACCTTCTTTTCTGAAAAGTGAAGCCTCCTCTGTGCCTTTTCTGAAAGATTCCTGGACCCATCATCTCCTTTTTTCCCTTTCCCTTCCAAGTCTACCACATGCCCTGGCCAGGCCTCCAGCAGTCTGTTTCATGCAGTTTAATTCTCTTCACTGCTGTAGTCCAAAAGCTTCTCCATCCTCCTTCCTCCTCCATTGGAGCTTAGTGTAGGGGGTTCAGTTGTGTTCAGTTATCTTCTCCAAAATCATGGCAACTTCCATTCTTATCAACTAACCAAGTGACTGCCTAAATGCCTACTCTGTGCCAACCCCTATTCTCTAGATGCTGGGGAGACAAACAGAAGATGAAAACAGTCCCAGCCTCACAAGGAGCTTCCTTTCTAAAAGCTCTGGGGCAATGTGGTAAAGAATAGGGCTTTTTAAACATATTCCATTCTTGATCCTTTTTCACTGGAGAAAATTTTTACATGGCCCCAGGTATATAGGTATATAAAATAGGTATACAAATTGAACATTTTTTGATAATAAAATCATAATTTCACAATCCAAGTTCAATTACAAGACCCAATATGGGGTTGTGAGCCACAGTTTAAGAATCTGAGATATAGAAAAAAAACACTGTATTTATAGAAGCACTGGGCGTATCCATAGAAAATAGCTCCCACCTCAAAAAGTTTCCATTCTACAGGGGGGGAACATAATACATGCACAGATAATTGCATATAAAGTGCATATAATGTAATTTCAAGAGAAGGTGGACATTGATGACTGGAGTGATCGGGAAAGACCTGTATAGAAAATGTTATCTCAGTTACACTAAGAAAGAACCAATCCAAATGGCCCCCTACATTTGGACAGAATTGCCCAGTAAGGCATCTCAGTTTCTGTACAAGCTGCTAATCACTGAAAGATTTTTTTTCATCCTTCTACATGAAATCATTCAAGTCATAAACATATATTGAGTACCAACTGTGTACAAGGCACTGTGGCAGAGATAGGCAATTGAGGGAGTGAAGGGGACATGTACAGAGACAAGATTTTGAAAGGATGCCCTTATAGTGTTTAGTCTTATAGAAGTGAAGGATACAGATATTGGTGATGAAAATATACAACATTAAAATGAAAATGCACAATATGACACAGTAAGAACATCAGGGAAATGCTGACAATATCCTGTGTGAAAGGGAAGGCTTCCTGGAGGAGGTAGCATTTAGGAAGAAATATAACAAGCATAGAGGGAGTCACAATTACAGGGTAAGCAAAGAAAAGAAGAAGCAGAGGAACATTTATAGGGAAGGTTTAAAAGGCAGAAGCATTATAGAGTGAATAGAGGGCTGATTTCAGAACTGGGAAGATCTAGGTTTAAAACCTGCCTGTGGCATTAACTGGAAGTATGACCATTGGTACATTCAGCAAATAGAAATATTAATACTTAAATTAGGTAGGGTTATTTTGAAACTGAAATTACATAATGTTTTTTTTTCTTTTTTTTTCAATAGTGGAGTTTATATTCCTAGAAGTGTATCAGATTGGGTTCTAGCTAGTCACAGACCATGTTTCATATGGAAGCTATAAGAAATAAGGTATATCTAGGTATTTTGTCATCTGCTCTAGAGATTCACATATATCCTAGCCCCATTTAACTCCCTACCCCTGCTTTCCATGTCTTCTGAGAAGATAAATGAACATCACCAGATACCAGAAATAGTGTGAAGATGAACCACCCCATGGCTCAACTCCAAATCCTTACAATGGCTAAGACTCATGTTCCTCTCCCATAGTTAGAACATAAGCTTCCCAATGTCAGGGACTGTCTCAGATTTGTAGCTATATTCCTAGAGCATAGCAAGTTTTTGGTAAATGCTTTCTAAATCATTGTGACCCCAGAAGATACGTTCTTCTTAGGAAAGTAGTGGGCTTACAGTATGCACACTGGCCTTACTAGGTATGATTTCTTTCTTAGGAACTCTGTTCCTAGATGGAATACAGGGGAAGTTCTTACTGAGCTCCTAAACCCTATAATCTTACTTGTAGGAAAGGGGAGGGATGCAACAAAGCAGGAAATCTAAGAGTGCGGTAGAGTCAAGGAAGTTGAATTGGAGTAGTGGAAAGAGCTTGGGATGAAGGGTCAGAAAGATTGTGTTCTAATTCCAACTCAGTTACTAGCTTGGTAACATGATGCAAGTTACTTCAATCCATCTTACTTTCTTGTTTTGTAAAATTAAAGAATTCAAATAAAAGATCTCCAAGACATTTTTCAACTCCAACATTCTATGTTCTAAGGACCTTCCCAACTCTAACATTCCATGTTCTAAGGTCTCTTCCACTCTGGCATCCTGTGTTCTAAGGCCCTCCCAGCTTTGATATCCTATGTTCTTCTAAAGGCCCTCCCAACTCTGGCATTCTGTGTCATAAGGACCTTCCCAGCTCTGACATTCCGGGTTCTAAGGGTCCTCCCAGCTCTGACATCCTGGGTTCTAAGGGCCCTCTCAACTTTGACATTCTGGGTCTTAAGGAACCTCCAATCTTTGACATTCTATTTTCAAAGAATCACAGGGTCCTAGGTCCTGAGCTAGAAAGAACCTTAAAAACTATCTACCTAACTGCCTCATTTAAAAATTTAAAAAAATGAGACTCAGAGATATGTGACTTGCCTAGGTCCCCCAGGTATTTTAAGGTCATCCCCAGATCTAAGACCACTTTCCTCCTACAGACACCCTCTGGGCTATCCCAGGCTACTCTGCAGACCTAATTCACAATTATATGTATGTTACATATACTTTATGAGCAGCCCTGTGGAAAGCTCTAACCGATTAAAAATAATGTGTAAACCCATAGCTCTTGTTCTGGGGAAATTCACCATTTTGTTGAAAACACTAGAAAAAATAGGCTTGTAACACAATTATAGAAGAAAAGATTATGCAAAAATAAAGGCTAAATTATAGGTTTCTTTCCTTGCTGTAGGAGGTCAGATGAAGGAAGAGGCACAGATCTTGATCTGAAAGGGTCATTTGAGGCTGCCGAGTCCATTTTTCTTATATTACAGACAAGAAAACTGAAGCCCAGAGGCGCTGAGCAATTCACACATCAGGGTCACAGTTAATAAAATTCAAGGCCATATCTAAACCCAGATATTGCCGGGGTCTTGTCCCCTATCCACCACACCAGACTGAACTAGGGGTGGGATCAAGATATGTCCCGGAGGACATATCTGAATTGGGTCCTGAAGAATGAACAAAATTTTTTAAAGGAAAATAAAAGTGAGAGAAGGCATTAGTGGGGTAGAGGAGGAAGCAATGGGTGATATTAACAGTGATCTGAAGGAGAATCCAAAAAGCATGTTGGGAAGGACAATGAGAAGAAGGTAGCTCCTGCCCAGCCAATCTCAAGGTTATCATCAAATTCTTCCACCCTCTCGAACACCAGTTCCAAGGTAGCTAGGTGACTAGGGGCTTCAGACAGAAAAACCTGAGTTCAAATTCAGATACTTACTAGCAGTGTGATGCTGGGCAAATCACATAATCTCTTCCTGCCTCACTTTCCTCATCTGTAAAATAGGGATAATAGCATCTACTTCATGTTGTGAAGATCAAGTGAAATAATATTTGTAAAGTGCTTAGCACAATGCTTTTTTCCCTTCCTTTCTCCCTTCTTCAGATCATAGGATACCTAGAATTTTCCTCAAAAATTCCTGTGAGTATATGTGCCTGAATATGTTTGGGCATTAGTGTGCTCATGGGTGTTCTTTTATTATTTATCTTATTTGTGTGATGTGCAGTCTGGCATTGTGGACATGGATGTACCATCTTCCCTACAAAACAATAAGCTAGAGGATCACAAGAACTATGTCTTATTCATCCTTAGATCCCCTTCAGCTTTGAGAGTTTTGAGTGCTTTCATGCAGTAGGTGCCTCACAAGTATAGTTGTTACTTATGAGTGAGAGGTCCAACTGTCCTTTGGAGTAAATCCAGTACATTCTACAAAACAGGGAAATGAATGAATGAATGAATGGAGAATGAGTGAGTGTGGATGATTGAATGAATGAAGTAAAGAAGCACTTATTAAGCACTTACTATATGCCAAGCACTACAGAGGAGAGCTTTGAGTCCTTTCATGCAGTAGTCTATGTGGTACTTATGAGGGAGAGGTCCAGTTGTCCCTTGGGAGAATTCCAGGGCAATCTACAAATCAGGAAAATGAATGAATGAATGAGTGAATGTGAATAAGTGAATGAAGGAGTAAATGAATGAAGTACTCCCTTCCTACCCAACTCATTCTCTGGAATTTTTCATCTCCTCACTAGCAAGTCAGCTATATTTCTTTCCTCCTCCCTTCAGATATTCCCATGTGACTGCTTTCTTCCCCAATGTAATCTCTTTGAGAATATGCATGTGTATCTTCAGCATTTAGCACAGTCCTGTCACAGAGTTAATGTTTGATGAAGATTCTGTCCTTCTATTTGACTACCCATCTTTCCACCTGATTATCTGCAGTGACATTTTTCACTGATGATCTGTTTTGCCCCATCTTCTCCACTAGACTTCTCCTAATTATTCCATGGAAGTTCATGCAATTCTCTGAGGCTGTGTTAATAAAGCAGAGCTCCACTGGATCTTCCATAAAGACAAGGTTGGCCCCCATCCTCTTGGCCCAGCCTCCCTACTTTGACATGTCTCATTATCAATAAGCTAATGGATTGTGGTAATAACAACTTTTAAAACCATCTGCAAAGATACAAAAGGATTGCCATGTCTGTCAGCAGAGGATGCACCCCCAGAGACAGAAGTCAAGATCTTTAGAAGTGCTGGAATCTGTAATCTCTTCTCTGTCCTTTCTACCCCACAACAGCACTTCCAGATGCCCACCTGATGCCCTTTGTCCCTGATTTAGGAGATACTGGCGTTAGGATCTGCATGTGCTCTTTTTACAAGGAAAGTGGAAAATTCAAAGTGGGACCTAAAAAGTGATATTTAATATCTGAAGGAAAACAGGAATGAGCTTGAGACCAAGAGGAAAGAAATCTGTTTCTGAATCCTGGCTCACTCTCTAGAAAACAGTGTGATTTTGGCCAAGTTATTTAACTTCTATAAATCTCAGTTTCTAATCTAGAAAATAGAATAACAATTATCTATTCTAAGACCCGTTCCAATTCTGACATTCCATGTTCTAAGGCATGGTTCTGGAGAAACCTATGGACTACTTTTTCAGAATAATATTTTTAAGTGAAGAAAGTGAAATCTATAGTGTTACAAAGGAAGTCAATTATATTGAAATATTTTTACTCTTTTTTTAAGTATATGGACCCCAGATGAAGAATTCCTCTTCTAAAGTTCCTTCTGAGCTCTGACATTCTGTGTTCTAAGGGCCCTTCCTGCTCTGATATGTTCTAAGGTCCGTTTCAGTTCTGATATTCTGTCTTTTAAGAATTCCTGTTCTAAGGGCCCTCCCAACTCTAACATTCTGGGTTCTAAGGACCCTTGTTGCTCTGACATCCTGTGTTCTAAGGATTTTCCCAGTTCTGACATTCTGTTTTCTAAAGCCCTTTTTACCATTCTCTGTTCCAAGGCCCCTGACATTCTATAGTCTAACATATCTTCCAGCTCTAACATTTCCCATTTTAATTCTATTCCACACCCCCCACACCCAATCAGCTCTGTAATTCTATGTCTCGACAGATTTTCTTAATTTTTATGTGTGTGATATAGATTCCTTTGGCAGTTTGATGAAACTTATGGAATTTCCTTCACAATATTTTTCCTAGATGATTAAATAAAATTCATATGATTACAAAGGAAACCAATTAAATTGAACTTTATTTGTCACTTTAAGTTAAGAATTCCTGTTCTAAGGTTCCTCTCAGTTCTGACATTCTAAGTTCTATAGTCTCTTTAAGCTCTGACATCCCACATTTTAACTCTGTTCCCCACCAGTTAGTTCTAACATTCTGTGTTCTAAATGCAATTCCATCTCTATTTACCCATAATTCTATGACTTGAAGGATGATCAAGGGAAGCTCTGTTCCTTCCCCTCGCTGACAATCTTGGCAAGCTGAGTGGATGCAATCAATGCCGACATCCATCTTGCTGCCTTTCCACGTCAGTCCCAAGAGCATTGAGTTCTTCTGGGTCTTTATTTACAATTACTCAACAAAGCTGTTTTTTGTGAAAAATCATTTTTTTCTCTCACTCCCAATCAAGCACATACCTTGACCTCTCTATAGTTCCAGCAAGTCAGAGGGGAGACCATTCAGGGAATCTACTCTTCACACATCAGTCTTCCTTAATCCTCAAAGGGTTTAGAGTGGTTTTCAATTAATGGCCAATCGTATAATGTCTTCATTTTCAAGAGAGCCCCAATTCTGCCAGGAACAATGGAATGATTGATAATGGAGAAGGAAAAGCATAAGCTTCTATAAAATACCAACAAGAATTTACAGATCTTTGCCAAACATCAGAAGTATGAAGGAAGCATCATATAGCAAGAACGGTGCTGTCTTCAAAGTTGGGAATCCTAGCATCTACTCTCAGCTCTGTAACTGTCTAGCTGAGTTATCCTGTTTAAGCTGCTTTTCCTATATGCACCTCATTTTCCCTTTCTGTAAAATGAGGAGGCTGGACTGGACAATCTTTAATATTTTATGGGCAAAGAAAAGGCATTTTTATGGATTTCATCACCCAAAATGGAGAAGTTGCAAAATATTTTTAACAGAATATACCATGCCTCTGGTTCTTGTTCTACAGGTCCAAGGCATTGGTCTAGATAGGCCTGAGCATTCAGTTTTTACCCCTTTTAATTTATTTTTAAAATAATAATAGCTTTTAATTTTTTTCAAAATAACATGCAAAAATAGTTTATCATTCATCTTTGTAAAACCTTGTGTTCCAAATTTTTCTCACTTCCTCCCACCCCAGACAGCAAGTAAAGCAATGTAGATTAAACATATGCAATTCTTCTAAACTTAATTCTACATTTATCATGCTGCACAAAAAGGGGAAAATGAGAAAGAAACAAGCAAATAAATAACAGCAAAAACAACAACAACAACAAAGTGAGGCTCCATAATTCAGGCTCCATAACCCTCTTTCTGCATGCAGATGATTCTCACCATCACAAGTCTGTTGGAATTTGCCTGAATCATCTTCTGGTTGAAAAAAGATACATCCATCAGAATTGACCATCACATAATCTTGTGTACAACATTTTCTTGCTTATACTCATTTCATTTAGCATCAGTTCATGTAAGTCTCTCCAGGTCTTTCTGAAATCAGTCTGCTGATCATTTCTTTTTTTAATCATTTATTTATTTTAATGCACATTGCTTTATGAATCATGTTGGGAAAAATCAGAACAAAAAGGAAAAACCAATGGAGAGAAGAAAAAAAAAACAGAAAAAAGAAGTGAACATAGCATGTGTTGATTTACATTCAGTTTTCTTAGATCTTTTTTCTGGATGCAGATGGCATTTTCTGTTCAAAGTCTATTGGGATTCTTTTGGACCACTGAACCACTGAGAAGAATCAAGTCTTTCATAGTTGACCATTGCACATTCTTACTGTTATTGTATTCAATGTATTCCTGGTTCTACTTGTTTCACTCAGTATCAGGTCATGCAAATCTTTCCAGGCCTTTCTAAAATGAGCTTTTTCATCATTGTATACCATTTATATATTTATAGCAATAATATTCTATTACATTCATATACCACAATTTATTCATCCAACCATTCCCCAACTGATGAGCATCTACTTATTTTCTAATTCTTTGTTACCACAAAAAAGCTACTACAAACATTTTTGCACGTGTGGATCCTTTTCCCTCCTTTATGATTTCTTTGGGATTATAAACTCAGTGGTGGCACTGCTGGATAAAAGTGCAGTTTTATAGCCCTTTGGGCATAGTTCCAAATTGCTCTCCAGAATGGTTGGATCATTTCACAACTCCACCAACAATACATTAGTGCCCCAGTTGTCCCACATCCCCTCCAACATGTATCATTACCTTCTGCTGATCATTTCTTATAAAATAATAATATTCTATTACATTCATATACCATAACTTATTCAGCCATTCCCCAACTGATGGGCTTACACTCAGTTTCCAGTTCCTTGCTAGAGATTAAGATCCCTTAATGGGATAAGGATAGTCCTTCCCCCTTCAGGCTCTTTGAAGGAAAGGTCTTCTAATGGAGAAAAGTGGGATACTTGGAGCTAGGAGACAAAGATATTAGTTTTAGCTATTCCTGGCCACTCATTTCTTCTCTCTGTGCCTCAGTTTCTTAATCAGTAGAATAAAAGGTCACAAAAGATTATCTCTAAGATCCCTTCCAGAGGTCTCTCCTTCTGGAAGACACTGCCCAGACTTTCCATTTCAAGAAGGCAACCATGCTAGTCATGTCTCATTCCTCACCAACGCACACTCAGTACTTCCTTTACCATGTCCTTACACTAAGCCTCTTTGTTCCCACCTTCTAACTTCTCAGCTTCCTTTTATATGTTGTGTCCTCTTTCCTCGAAAATGTAGGTTAGTTTTTGCTTCTATTTGTGCTCCCAGCACTTAGCACAGTGGCTGGCACACAGTAAGTGCTTAATAAATACACATTGACTGACTGATTTTAAAATCCCTTTCAGTTCTAATCTATGTCCCAAGGCATCTTCCTGTTCTAAAATTCTATGTTCTAGATTTCAACCCTTCTTACTATAATTGATGCATTCCAGAGAACCTAACAGAGTTCCAGGAATATCTCCATTTTCTTTATGAAGGGCTTAGTCTCTCTGCCTTCCCCCAAGGCTTCTGGGTTTATATGGCCCAGGCTCCCTCCTGGGAAGTTGACTGTCTTCCTTTGACCCTCTTTCTTCTCTTTGTTGTTTTCCCCATTTGGATGAACCCAGAAAGATTTCTAAAAGAAGACTTAAGTAAAGCTTGTGTCTCGAATGTATTAATGTTGGCAGGTTTCCAGATCTTGCACAGGTGTTCATTTTGTGCATCATATGGGTATTGAACATGGGGCACACTTCTTTCATCTATCACAGAAAATCCATAAGACACAAAACAATCACAGGACTCCACAAAGAAATATTCAGGTTGACAGTCCTCAAACATATCCCCCCAGGTTCTAACATTCTGATGAACCCCTCTTCCTCAGAGCCCTGCATAGGACCCCTAAAGTCACAGTACAACCCTATGCTTTAGAATCTTCCCCCCACAAAGGTAAAGCATGCTTTGGAACTAGCTTAACAAGCAAACTCTTTTCATCAGCCCCACAGTATATGAATAACTAACTTTTTCTCTCTCTAACTAGGATACTTTGTGGGATCCTGTGGATTAAACTCTTAGTCTTCCAAGGGGCAGACTATTTTTTTTTCTCTTTAGCAGATTCAATGCTGAAATTTTCAAATTCGGGGACTTTTGAATTTAGAGTTTGCAGGTAATAAGAATCCTCATGCTCCCTTTTTTCTTATAAAATTTTCCCCAACCTATATTCACTAGCCCACCCAGTCACACCCAGAGACTTCAAAGGCTGACAGAATGAATCTGAAGGTAACTTCAAGACTACCTAGCCCAATCCCCATGTTTTACAGGAAGAGGAAGAGACAGAACGTAACTTCTCCAATACCACAAAGTATGTTAGCGGCCAAGCTGGGGTTCTAATCAGGGTTCCTTGATTCCTTGACTTGATGGGAATTCTGATCACTTTATTGCTTGAACTTTGTAGGATATACATTAATAAGGCATCTGTAAATACATTCTGTAAAACTGTGAGGGAAGTAGCAGAGGTCCATCCTACTTTCCCCCTTATTATGGGAAAGATGTCAGCTTAGAATCAAACATGTAACGGGATCTTAGACCTAAGGGAGACCTTTGGGAGCTAAGGGAGACCTTTGAGAATCACTCAGCCTTTTTTCCTATATCACACTCTAACAATGGGAAGGGCCTTCCCTGGATTCTGGCAGTGTAAGGGGACAGAGGATAAACTTGACCTCGGTGTGAGTAGGAATCATGGATTTGACTTTGGGGAGCATTTGGCTGGGGAGCAATTTCTCGGAGCAGATGACCTTAGTCACTCCTCCATAGGATGCTGGAGGCTAATGCAGATGGTGAAATGCCAGGCTAAGTGGATTGGGTTTTGTGGATGAATGACTGCTGGGCTCTGACGAAGGTTGCCAGCTGGCCTTAGGCAGAAATGGAAGAGGAGGAGAGAGTAGAGTCAAGGGTGAAGAGAGAATGAAGGAGTGAGAGATGTTTGCCCTAAAAGTCAGAGGGAACCTGGCAGATTGTGTGTAGCTAGATAAG